>CM070701.1:5880706-5998206 GCA_036346265.1 Melocanna baccifera | reverse complement strand
TCAGACCTTGCAATTCTCATACTCCACTGACATTTTTTCACTGTCAGTTACAAAGTAGGGAGAAATATAGCCGCGATCAAACTGCATCCCTTCGACAACATAGAGGTTATTTTCAGCACTCTTTCCTTCTTCAAGTGTGACCACCCCCTGCCGCCCAACCTTGCTCATAGCCTCAGCTATCATGTTGCCAATTTCGTAGTTATTTCCAGCACTTACTGCAGCAACATCAGCAAGCTCGCTATCTTCAACCTGCAATGTTGAATGCAATCCAACAATTCAAATTTCGAATAGAAAGTAATGATCTTGGAAATGAATATCATTCAGATGGGAATTTAATGATCCTAAAATTAATTGACTGTCGAATAAAAATCAGAATAGCAGCTGGTAAAGAAACGTGGCAGACGGCACACCATATTTCATTCAGTTCAACTCCAGGAAAAAAAGATAGAGATGAAAACAAAGAGCCGAATACATATATCTGAAAAGAAGGTAAAGTGGATGTGCTGATGCAGCACGGTTTCATTGGCGAACATGGTGATCTCATATTGAACATATATAATTCATTACTCTGGACTTAGTTATGTACATATTCAATTGATTTCTAAATATACACATAGACAAACCAAGTTCATGTTAACTCCTTAGCAAAAAAAAGTAGCTGCATAATAGTAGATATCTCATGTATGGTACTTAAAGGTGAGTCAACCGTCTCCGTTTATTATTAGTACAATGAGCCAAAGTCATCAGAATCAGATGCATGTTCTGACTGCATTACAAAATTACTGGAGTATTCGTGATTGTCCAATGGCATAAAAAAAATATAATACTATGGAAGGAATGTATTTCCAGAGCATAATAAGATGTTAACCAGATCTTACCTCCTTGGACATCTTTTGGAGTTCAATGACTAGCGCTTTGGCTGTTTTCTCAATACCACGCGCGATCTGTACTGGATTAGCACCAGCAGCTACAACCTGGAGAAGTAAACAAACCCACCATTGTTTACAGAAATGAGCAAAACATTTATGCTATAAATAACAAGGCACAAGGTTTTATATTGGAGTACCTTAACACCCTCAGCAATCATCCCTTGAGCAAGGACGACAGAAGTGGTTGTCCCGTCACCAGCCAAATCATTTGTCTTAGAAGCAGCTTGCCGAACCAATCTAGCTCCAATATTTTCAACAGGGTCCTCCAGCTCAACCTAGTGCATGCCACAATTCAACATATGCCAGGATAGCAGTGCAAATAAATGAAATGATGATAAATTCCTAAAGCGACATACCTCTTTTGCCACCGTAACACCATCATTAACAATTTTAGGTGACCCATACTTGCTCTCAAGGACAACATTCCGTCCTTTTGGACCAAGAGTAACTCCAACCAGATCTGCAAGCTTATTGACTCCATTCTGACATAGAAAATAATGTCAGAAAATGGCATCTCAAACCGAAATGGCACAATGGCATAGGTGATAGAAGCATGCTTTTAAGAGTGACTAGATTATACAACTTACTTGCAGCTTCTTGATAGCCGAACCATCCTTGTTGAAGTACAACTCCTTTGCGGCATTTACTCTGAAGTTGCACTTTCTTCGAGGCCTAATTTTCTGGGGAAGTGAGACAAATGGGGGAGAAACCAGGGAAAGCTGCTTCTTGGTTGTGAAGCCAATAGGAGCAGCCTTGAGGCCACATGTAGAGGTGCACCCGAATGGCGAAGCCATGTTGTCTATCACAGCAAATTTGCAGGTTTACATCAGCCTGAATTCAACATGCAAAAAAAGGGCAGCATTTGAAAGAATATGCGGTATAAGAGATGTATGGCAAACTAACTAAGCAAACATCAGAAAATTTTGTTTGCTGTAACAACCAAGGTAATTGTTCTCAAGGGCAAGTAATTATGCCATACTGTGGAAAAAGGTAACTGCTTGCATTTTCCTTAGTTCTGGCCTACTCTGGAACTGTCTGATTCGGGATTGGTTCAAAATTACTGTAGTTAAGACCCAATGCCGTCGGGCTAGGTATCTAATTGTACATCATGAGCAAGATTTGGGAAGCAGATAATTTGGTATGTTGATGGGTTTCCTGTGAGAAATCGAAACGGTAGGTGGCTGTAGATTGCGACGTTCCCTGCTTAAGAGTGCTGCTGCAAGTTGTAAATCTACTGAAGGCTAGGAAAATCAGCCACTTTTGAGAGTATGCAATGCACAATGAATTGGATGCTGCACACAGAGTACGAAGCACACGTAACAGAACGCTTGTGTGCGTACGATCTATGCAGGCCTGTCGGTTGAATTACACATGACATGAGGTAGCAAATATCAGCAACTAGCAGGACCAAACAACCAAAGAAAAGCAGGAAAACAAATTTGACTCAAATCCAGATATTTCTCTTGGAACTAGGAAATAGCCTAGATGAGCAGGGATCGATTTTTGCAACATCTGCACAGTGACAACTGAGGGATCATCCATCATGCACAACCGATAATACGCTGGCGGAAGTGGCAGTGATTTGAGATTTAAGTGGTAATTAGTTGTTGGCATGACGAATCAATGACAAAATTAGGTGGCGACTCGCCTCGCCTGCCCTGCCTAGCCAGCCAAGAAAAGAAGAATACGAACGACGAACAGGATGGACGATAGCATCAGCGCCTCTTTGAGACCAACAAATCTATCTATCATCGCTCGCAACCACGGACAGGCGGAGAAGGAAGGAAGGGGATCAATCGATCAATAATAATTAATCAATCCCTAACAACAGCAGCAGCAAGAAGAAGAAGAAGAAGAAGAATAGTTGCTCGTCAGTCGCGGGAACACAGCACTAGGGGGAGAAAGGAGAGGAAGATTTGTTACCTGTCGAGGCCGATCGATGCAACAAGGAAAAAGCAAACCAAATCACTCAAAAAGGAGATGGACGATTGATTGATTGATAGACCTGCTGCTGTGTGAGCCAAGAAGAAGAACGGAGCCAGCCACTTCGGAATCTCCCTTCGTCGAGAGGAGAGGAGAGGAGAGGTCTGCTGGGCTTAAGGAGGAGGACGGCGCCGCCCGCCGTCGCTTTCTCGTCCCCCTTAAATACGCAAGGGAATTGCTAAACGACATCAACTTTTTTTTTGGCACGCTGTCAGGTGGGGCCTGGTACCGGTGCTGCTGGTTGCTGGGCTGGAAGCATCCAGAAACTTCATCCCTTTTCTTCTTTTTCAGCCATCGGTTTGACGGCATGCATACTTTCCTTCCGAAACGAGCAAAGCAAGGGCCTCGAGAGATTCCCAGGCATTCAGTGCCCTAGCTACGGTATTTTTGATACAATGCCTGTCACGGCATCTTTTCTACGGCAACAGGATCGATGTCACCCTTTGTTTTTTTTCATCCAATGGCTAGGAAGCACCGAAGCAGTCCTAGTTTCATAACACTGTGATCTTGATTCACAAAATCCACGGTACACGCACAAAGCTGTTTCTAAAGGGTGCTCAGAATGATGATAGTTTATAGCTTTTTTTCATTGCAGTTTGACTTATTTTCATTGTAGCTAAGGTGACTTATTTAACGTAATTAAATTTAAAAAAAAATAAAAATAAAAAATAAATTAACCCATCATAGATAATGTAAAGGAATACAGAAAAAAGACAAAAAAACCCTAAAAACCAGAAAAAACTAGAAAAAACGAAATTAAGAAATAATAAAATAAAAGTAGAAATAAAAAACCATCACCAAAACAAGCAGAATGTAAAAAAAAGCCATGCATGCACACTGATACATGCAACAGGTTCAAGTCCTGTCTTTTGTACTACTAGTACTGCACTCTTTTTTGTAAGATTCCATATAGCTACAGGATAATGCGTCAATTTACTGTAATGTACTGCGTTACTTTGGTAACAGAGACAAGAATACGAACATCGGTTCATATGCACCCATTATGGTAACCGTTGGCCATTCTTTGAGATCCGTGCAACTAATTTTTTCTCTTTTTGAATTTGCCATGATGGGACATAATGAACCACATCACAGTACTCATGGGTCCCACTTTCTCTCTCCAACTCATTGGGGACATTCTTTTGGATATGACTTATTGTTGAAAATTTTGAATTATCGACGACGGGACGACGGCGTTGCCAGATGCTCGAAGCCGGGCTGTGGGGGGCGAAGGGGTGGACCGGTGGCAGCAAACAGGAAGATTGGCGGAGGGCGTTGCACTTGTGTCAAGGTGGGGGCGGAGCCACGAAGACTAGAGCAGGTGGCAGTGTGGCGGAGGGCAGAGCCGAAGCCTAGAGGTGGACGGTGTGGGTGCGTGGTTGGAATTGGCGGTTGGGGTAGCGTGCGAGCTGTTAGTGATATGCTCTAGAGGTAATCATCATGATTGTATCACTTCTATGTTTATGATCTTTTGAATAATATATTATTTTGTTTCTTGAATAAATGTTTTTAATATTGATCAACAAGTATGTAACTTGTTCGTGAAACTCTTTATTTATGTTTTTGATATTCTTCTAAATTATCTCTGATCTTATATCATTATATGGGACAATTATGATTTACAGATCAGCACATGTATTGACTGATGATTATGTTTCATGGATCATGGATATGGGATATCAAATCCATAATGTGGACACATGTTAGAGAACATGATATTGGATTGACCCACCATAAGACACTGCAAGAATTGTTATATTCTTAAGTGTCATTAGTTAGTCTCATATATAGTGTATGTACGATTCTTAGACCTGAGATCGTCATTTTTTGCTACATGCATAATAGTTTGCTTAGGGGTTACCAAACACTAGTCCATGACTAGGTGGTCATAAAGGTGGCTTTTGGGTTTACTATAAATATGCGGAGGAATATAAGCGATCAAGATAGAATTTACTCCTCCTATATAACAGGAGATATATCTCTGGACCCCTTGATGTGGTTAGATTAAGGAAATGCATAGCCATGTCGAATATGATTGAAGAGTCAATCATAACTGAGTAATCTATCACAGGTTCGAGTAAAGGATCAAACTATCATAGGATGGCACACTTCTCATCTTGAGTTTGATCTAGTATCGTGAGGCAAAGATGTCGGTATATAAACATTATATAGGTTCATCCGATATGATCTTTATGTATATTTGGGGGTCGTTATGTCCTTCTAGGGACCGCTACTGACCTATGGATTGGAAAGTAGTTTTCGGCCCATGGCCAAATGTACATGAACCTACAGGGTTACACATTTAATGGACTGAAACGATAAGGGTCCGGATGATAATTTCTGAGTGGGATTTGATCTCCACTCGTATTGGATAAGAATCCGATTGGAGCTTATATAATGAGAGGTGTGAGGGCTGAGGGCGACATCCCAAAAAAACCCTAGCTACCACCTCTCATAACCCCTGTCGTGCGCGCTGGTGCTAGCATACCGACGCACGGTGTTCCCTCCCTGGATGTGTGGACCACGGTAGAGGCGCTGCTACGACTGCGGTGCTGATCAGGACGATCGCAAGGAGGAGACGGTTGGCCGGAGGACGATCGACTACTTTCGCCTACACCGACGCACTTTTCGTTGAATCGGCTACTTCAACTCTACTTCCGCTGTATTGCACGTCTAGTGGTAACGATCTATGATCTCTTACTCGTATGGCTTCTAGTTTACGCGGTAGAAATTTAATTTGCGCTAGTGTAGTTTACCCATATCCCAACACAAGCGTGGCGCCGGTGTGAAATCGACCGAGGGTGCGGGGCGGCTAGGGTTGAGAGACTACCGACTATTGGTCTACATGATAACGCGAGTATGTCGTATGCGCATGGGGGCTGGGGCATTAGCACTTGGTAGGGGGGGCTATTGGACTAAGCCGGTACTGTTTATCCCATATAAATAGTAAACATGCACTAATTTAGCTGGGTCAGGACCTGGACTAAAGCCCTCCTAGCCCGGGCCTTAGGAGTATGCGTCCTATACACCTCCTATGCAGTACATGGGTACAATATAAGTAACCTCACAAATACCATTGTGAGGTTACTTATTGTATAAACATATGAATAATACATTGTATTTTGTATAATACATTATGAGTAGTATGCTTCAATGTACAAGACATGCTTCAATGTATTAACATTCAAAGCAAGATATCGCGCACTTCATTGCTTCATCCAGCTGGACAATAGAACAAATGTTGGCAGTTCAAGATTCTTATAATAAATACTGGATTACACAATTTTCGTAACACTCGATATTGTGCATTAGGCTTCATTGCTCTGCCAAGATGGAATAGAGCACCAGTGATTGTAATGAAAAACAACGAAGAAACACCAGATTCAACTCGATGTTGGTTGTTGTGTCTCATCTCCACTGATTTGCGGCACATTTTTTTTTTTGAGGAACAGAATCGTTGGACTTTTATTTTTAGTCTATTAGCATTCAAAGCAACGCATTGCCTGACAGGCATCACGTGCAATAATCGGACACCTAGGTTAAACTGATATTAGACCCCCTGGAAATATCCAGGTCATGACAGGCGATATATTCAGTAATAATGTCCCATCTCCACTGAGGTGTGGAACATTTCGCAGAAGTGGCGATTTGTTAAGACAGGACATTTTTATCTTCCAAAGGTTTCCATTCAAGAATGAAGAATTCAAGCTCTTCCAAATGTTTTCATTCAAGAATGAAGAATTCAAGATATAGTATTTATAGAAGGGGACATATCCAGTGTGAAAATTGAATTAGGTGTGAAGGTGTGAAAGCCCACGTGTCGGGACCCGGAATAATAACTCCAAGTCCCTCTGTATAAATCGCACTATCCCAGAAAAAGCTAGTGCATACAGGGTTAACAGCGATAAATATCATGCATAATCAACCTCAAAATATTATTAAGTAAGGTACGGACCTTATGGCCAAATCTTACAATAAAAGGCACATGACCAATAGAAAAATAAAGACAGCGGAAAAATAAACGGCAGAAGCACAGCCCATCCAGCCTTCCCACAGACGAATGACTGTAAGACGCGGTCTACTCGTCGAAGTTCTCACCATAGTCGTTAGAGTCGTACTCTGGCAACAGATTTAAGCAAGGTGAGCACTTTAAAGTACTCCACGAGTTACACCAGGAATTATAACAGAATTGATGCATGCATAATGGATTTCAAAGGAATGCTTAATAGGATAAATGTGCGGAAAATCAATACAGAAATTTAAATACAATAATGTAAGTATGAAAAGCAGAATTTTAATACATCATATGAAACAATATTTTAATAAAGTAATATCGCTAGCGTAGGCTCCAACCTACACTAACCTAACCACGGGCATCCACCCGGACCATGGTCAAAACCACTGTTGTTTATCTAAAACCAGGTTTTTATAAAAACTAAGTCTAATATGTGAAAACTCTACTCAGCATGTCCATGACCGTGGACACGGCTATCCAGGATAGATTAAAACTCTGCAGAGGTGTACAACTTTACCCACAAGGCGTGTCCTCCCGCTTGAGCCATGCGATTAACACACTGGCTTAGGTGTGCGGCGGGGAATTCACGACAAGGCTGTTATAATGCTCCATAGCTAAAATAATCACGCCGCCACTAAGATTTCACCATAACTCGAATTCACGAGTTGGAGCCCCCTCTTGTGCTATGTGAGACTTCTCGCGGTCTACGCCACACTCACATTCAGCTTATAGTGAAACCATACTTGGAATTTCACAAATTACTTAGCTAGGTCCATCCCATACCGGACTTGTGGTAATACGAAGTGACTTGGTAAAATTAGTTCACAGAAACAGTCCTTAAGTTGATTTAGGCTCATTCACATACCCATATGCTCGACAATCAACTACGTGTCACCAAATACGAAGCATGCCAGGACCTCACCACCTAACCAATAGCCTAAGTCCAAACCAAATTTTCTATTTTCATTTTAAACCATTTCATAAATTTTCTTGACTCACCGAAGTCAAGAATTCATTAAAAGAGACCGTCATTTCATGTGAAATAATTAATCCCTCATAAATCATTCTAAGCCAGGCTAAACAATTTACTAAAAATTTCTAGTTAATACTACTGTACCAACTACTTTTCAGCTAAGGTGATAAGGCATGTGAAGTCAATATCAAATTGGCCATATTCCAAAGGATCATAGGTATAACTAAAGTTAAAACATCTGTAAATTATATTTGAATAAAGATACGCATGCATATACAGTAAAACAACATAATTTAAATTTAAATATTAGAGTCAACATGGTCAAATGTGTAACTTGCCTTGCTCGAAGTCCTGCTGCGAAACATCGTCGAAATCGAGCTATCCCGAATAATCGAAATCTATACGTGAAGATCCAAAAAAATTCAAAAAAAAAATTCAAATAAAATTCAAAATTTCAAAAAGAGGCCAGAAATGGAAAGTTCATGATTTTAGAAAAAAATTAGAAATTTCAATGGGTCAATTTGAAGTTAAAATGAAGAAGTTATTGCATCTGGAAGTTTAAATTCAAAGAAAAAGAAAAAGGCTAATTTCTGAAATTATTTTTAAACTAAAAAAGAATTTATGACGTCAGTAGGAATTATTATACTGAAGGAAAACAAGATTATGATGTCAGCACAGATATTATATTTCGGCTGAATTATTTTTAATCGGAAAAACAGGTTTATGATGTCATCATGACGCCAGCCCTAGGATTAAAATAATCAGTTGAGAGACTGTCATGCGGGCCAGTCTACGGTGGACCGAGTCTATGCAAAGGAAAATAGCTGAGGTGGCGCGCGGGTGGTCGAGACGCTGGTTGGCGCTGACGTGGCATATTTACGGGTGATGTGGCCGCCACTTGGCACGACGTGGCTGCCTTGTGGCTGCCACGTCACGGTACTGTGCCGACGTGGCTAGCCCGTGCGGCGTGGCGGTCGGGCGCCCGTGTTGCCGAGGCATGGCGTTCGACTGGCACCCACCTGGCTGCCACGCGGCTGCCACACATGCACGTCTGCCGATGTGGCACGACCACCGAAGGGGAGGTGCACGGGGCTCGATGGCCACCGGCGCTCCGGCGGGCGGCGGCGCTGGCCGATGGCACCAGAGGGTAGAGGGAGTCGAGGGGAGTGCGGAGGTACCTTCGGAAGGGACGGAGAGTGATCAGAGAGGGCTATCGGCGGTGAGGGGCAACGGTCGGAGAAGGCTTGACGGTGACGGGTCCTTCCGTTGGTGCTCGGCTCGGGAGAAGGGCGAAGGAGATGTGCCCTGCCTCACTGAGGCCCGTAGTGGTGGTGGCGCTGCACGAGGATGCCTGAGGCGGCGAAAATTTCTCGCCGGAGCTCTACTAGCGAGAAAGGGGGAGGTTGCATGGTGCGAGGGGTAATCAGGAGCGGGGAGGTGCAATGGAGTGGGGGAACATGGGCGGCGTGGTGTGGTGGAGCTCGGGGGGAGGCTTAAATAGGCAGAGGGGCGATAACAGCCGAGTAATGGCTCATCGGAGTTGTAACAGTTCCACAGCATTAATTGGGCCAAATAGCGTAGTAACGTGGGGAGAAACGGCCGGTTCGGGTGCGGCGGAGAAGGAGGGAACTAATGCGCATTTGCTCAGGAGAGTTGGGCGGAAGGAACCGATGTTTAAAATTTCGGTTTCTGGTCTTTAATGGTAGCAGTGGTGGTGGGGATGGCGCAGGGAAGAAGGATGGTGGCGGGGGAGACGGATCTGACAAGGGGGGCCCACCGATCAGCGAGAGAGGAAAGAAGGAAAGGGGTGAGGACGGTGGCCGGATTAGTGACAAGTGGCAAAGTGAAGATCGGGGCCGTTAGATCATGAATGAATCGGTAAGTAAAAGGGGACTGTCAAGATCCGATCGAACAACGGGGGTTAAATCCATGCTGATCGAGTGCAATAAGTGGTAGGGGGCAGTTGAGATTTAATCCGGTAACAACAAACATTTTAGATTATGACATTTGTCAGCTTGAGGAAAGGAGGGGGCGGGTGAAGCAGTAAGTGGATGGGAAAGGTGGAGATTAGGTCCGGCGGCGGTGGATTTGATCTGGTAGTGCCACGTGTCAGCTCGAGGGCAAGGTTTTAGGATTTAATTTCCTTTTTGATTTTCAGAAATGCTAGGAAGCTTTAAAATACTTGGAAAGATACCAAATAAATTTTAAAAATCCTAGAAAAATTCAGAGAATCTTCTGGAACCTTTCTAGACTTAATAAAAATATTTTCTACCTAATTTGATATTTAGATTTTTGCAAAAACACACTTTAACTTTAAAAGGAGAGTTTTTAAATTCTAGAAAATTCTGAAAATTTTTATAAAATACAGAAAGGACTTAGGAAAATTAATAAACTTATTTTGATTTTTATAACATAGAAAATTTAATTTTCTCAATTCCAGGCTTGAAATAAAATCAAGAAAATCTAGTTAAATTCCAATAAATCACATAAAAAGGGAAATAAAATTTTAGGATGTTACACCATGTGAGCTATTGGATGTAAGACATGTGGCCTAGATCAAGGCAGACAAGAACCCCAATCCACTTTAACCCTTTTGCAAAAACCCCCGCGTGGCGATAATTTCTCTCAAAATTGTCCTTCCCTTCCCCCTGGTCACTCCTCTCCTTCATTGCTCCCCCTCTCTCTCATTCAATCGAGTTCCCTAGTTAGGGATCCCCCCGCTACCCTTCCCCAGTCGCCCACCATTCTAGACTCAACATGATTCCTCATTGTGAATAGTCCCAATTCAACTTGATCCCCCCATCCTCTCCTCTTGGTTCTTGGGTTCGGGCTAGGTGTGCCACCGCCTCTCGCCCCTCCCACCGCGGCACTATCACCCGTCCCCATTGCCGGTGTGTCGCCCCTCTCGACTCCTGATTTTAGCTAGCTCCACTGACGCCCCATCCACGACCACACTCCCACAGGCAAGCTCCCTTCTGGGAAAGAGGATTGACGATTTGTGACTTTTGACAGTATGTGACTTTTTGATCGGAAAGGTGTTTCTAAGTTACAACAAAGTATACATGAACCTACAGTGTCACACACTTAACAGGCTGGAACAATAATGGTTCGAATGATATATTCTAAGTGGGATACGATCTCTACTCATATTAGATAAGGATTCAATCAGATACTCTCTGAGTTGAATGCGATCTCTAATCGTATCAAATGAGGATCTGATAGAAGGCTATATATATTGAGAGAGGTGTGGGGCTCAAGGATGTATGAAAAATTGAGGATATGTGGAAATCCCAACGAAACCCTTGCCGTCACCTCTCGAAACCCCTGCCGTGTGTGTTAGTGCTAGCACACCGACGCACGGTGTTCCATCCCTAGACGTGTGGACTTTGGTAGAGATGCTGCTACGACTGCGATGCTAATCGAAACGATCACGAGGAGACTGTTGGCTCATGAGGACCTACTACTTTCACTACATAAATGTGCACTACGTTGAACCAGGCTATTTCAACTCTTCTTTCGTTGCACTGCACATCTAGTGGTAACGATCTATGATCTCTTACTCATATGGATTCTTAGTTTACATAGTAAAAATTTTAAATTTAAATAGTGTAACCTACCTTGTATCCTAATAGCTGTAGTTGCCTAATCCGCCAATATTCGGTGGCACACGCATCTATTATTGTTCAGACGAAAAGCACCATGAAGTGGTGGTCGCCACTGCCGCACTGCCTCAAGCACTCAACATTAGCGCTGCTCGCCAACGCCCTCCAATGGCCCAACCACCGCTTGCTGGCCCTCCAAGCCGCTCCTGTAGCCGAGGTTGGCCGCCTTCTTTCCACCCACCGATAAATTGTTCTCCGTAGCGAAGCCGCCCATCGCCGTGTGGAGCTCCACGAATGCCGAGATCTCCCCTTCGCCAGCGCGGCCTGGTGCATCATCGGAGTAGATTGCGTCGCGGAAAGCCCAGCGCCCAAGCTCCTCTGAGCCGCCTCGACTCCTTTGCAGTGCCACGAGAAGTGCTTGGACCCCTCTGCTTGGGTACACGAGTGGAGTGGGTTCCATCGAGCCAACTGGACAAGTTAGACTAACACATGCGCATACTAGATACGAGGCAAAATTAGGGGTGTTCGTGCTGAGATTAGTTGCGGCTGATGATTTTTGACTGTAGCTCATAATTTTTAGCTGAAAATAAATATCAATGGTTAAAGAAGTGATATTTAAAAAGAGAGGACGGGTAGTGAAAAAAGTAAGAGAGAGATGCGTGCACAAGATAAGAGTGAGATGAGTAGAGTGCGAAATGTGCCTGTGACCACTTGCCTATCCTTAGAGTGAGATGGAAGCGAGAGGAGTGATGAAACTATTTCGAGAAGCTAGATATTCGTATTGGCTTCTTCACCCCCTTAGTCCTTTTGGCAGAGAGAGAGGTAGGAGATAATGGATGCTGAGATGGCATAAACCATAGTACAAAAATCTGGACCAAAACGACGATTCAACTGAAAAAATAGGGACCGAGCTAGGTCCGCGAGAAAGGGCCTTACCAGCCCGCCTAGCGAGCTTCAAGTGAATTACAAGCATAGTGGACCGACCCTGTATTAGTGCATTTCTACTAGAAGTTGTATATACTCCACATGTTTTTTGAATTTAAAATTAACAAATGTATTAAAATATATTATTTTGAATTGTGATTTGTCGGTTGAACTAGCGGTCGAAGCAACGAACCTTGAACCAGTGACTTTTCCGGCCACTAGTCGGTCCGGTTTTTCATACTATGGCATGAACACGTGGTGAGATATGTCATTTCAATGGTGTCTTTGGCCCGGAATGAAAATTAAAGGACAATTTTGGCCGATTTGAATAGTTAGGGACCAAAGTGGTCTTTCCGTTAAAGTTTAGGGACCAATTTGGCTATTTAGTCTTCTTTGTTTGTGCTAGGATTTGGTGTGGGCCTGTGGGGCTGGCTTATAAGAGTTTATACAAAAGTCTAAAATATCGTAAAGATATTAGTGCAATTGACTCCATAGGTTTAAGATTCGGGCTACGCCACTCAGTCTAGCAGCGCACCAAAGTTTAGGTTTAGAACGGCGATGACTTATGATTTTTTTTACTGTAGCTGGGTAACTTATTTAGCGTAAATTTCAAAAATTTTAAAAATAGAAAAAATGTATTAGTCCACTACGTATAATACAAAGAAATACGGAAAAAAGAAAAAACAAAAAAGTCCAAAAGAAACAAAAAAAGAAAAGTTGAAATTAAAAATTAGTGAAAAAAAGCAGAAATTAGAAGCCACGGTTAACTTGAGCGGGCCTTAAAATCTTTACGTGGAAGCTTATCAGTGATGGTTAGGGCTGTAAACGAGCCAAGCTTGGCCTTCTAGGATCGAGCTCGGTAGAAGCATGAATCGAGCTTGAGCCGAGCTCGAGTTGGGGTCCGAGTCTGAACCTTCCCTGCAATGGCACAATGGAACATCAAACGTAGGATGGATACTCGCGGGAGTCTTGATGAATTGTAGCTATCCTCCAATGCCAGTGCAAGGGACAAACACTCTTTAATCCGCCAAAACACACTCGCGTCGATTTCGCAGACCACCAAGCGAAGATCTATCGTGCACCCAATTCCCAGCGGAAAGGTTGAACGATCTTGATTGAAGAATACTCCTAATTCCCTCAAGGAATTTCGGCAGCAATGATAAAACTCGAACAAATTTTAATAGATTGAATATTCTCAAAGGTGGTCTGAGCCCTTAGGCTGCCAATACATGGCTTATATAGGACCTTGGGATGTCCATAGAGTCCACAAACCTAGTATAACTCAACCTTATATGGTTTTAGATACGAACTCTCACAAAAAAGGAAACTAGATTTTACAGCCGTCACATTGTTTTGGTCATAACTTTTGATCTATGCTGAATTTGATGGTGGGACCAGATCTATTGCGTAGCCCTTGAAAATATCTTTCCAAGGAGTACAAGAACACCCAAATCGAACTCCGTTTGTGAAAGTTATGACCTTTTTAGTAAGTACCTGTCAGGCTGTCCCAAACCGAATCCGAATTGAATTCTGAGTTGAATCCGAGTTTGAATCCAATTGGCCTTGTGGAAGGTGAACTAAAAAGTACAAGACACGTGCGTATCCGCATCATCCTCCCCTTCTTCAAGAAAATCCATCCTCGGCTTTTGATAGCCTGAAATTGTACTAAACAAAAAATACAACGTGTATGCATGGTATATATATTTGTCATCAACACTTCTTCTGGTTAGCACATCATGAACATTTGAAGGTGTAATAAACGAAAAGAACAACACATACGCATGGTATATGTAAGAGTCAATTGTTGTGCTATTTTCATTATTTTGCATAAACCGATGAATATAATAGCAACCAAAATATGAATGCATTGCAATATTATTTTTCACATCATTCTCCCTTCCATAAAAGAAAGTCGACCTCGACTTTTCTATAGACAAATCATTAATGGGGAAAATCAGATTTATTTGTTCAGACATAGGAAAGAAAATTTTGAGCAGTCTCCATGCTTCAACTGCGCTACTCTGATTATTTTTACATGGTTGTACATTAAAGATTGAACAAGTAGACTTATGAAATCCTTGTAAACAGTACGTGCAATTGTTGAAATTAATCTCAATGTGATCATAACATAGCATAAAAGATTGTTTATCCATAATATGCGATTTCAATTCTGTAAACTTATCACATGTAATGCAAATTCTGTAAACATAAAATTTGTTATCTACACCATAATCTCCAATCAAATTGAACTTATATGTGTAGGCATAGGTACTAACTAATGATTTTGAACTTGAAATTTCAGCAACATTATGAATCACACTAGATAGCTCTCTAGGATCATCAAACATAATATAGCACAAATAATCGTTAGGAGATATTCTAGTAAGAACTTTCTTATGAGTAATCAATTTCACATTATGTAAATTGAGCAAAGAAATTACAGAACATGGAATTGTTGGTTGATCATATGAGTACTCACAATTACTCACCTTCGCACAATTAAATTCAGCACCAATAGTGTTACCTTTGTCGTCCTCCTCAAATGATGTAGGCGCTGGGTGTTTAAAATTATTAGGATGCACCCACGGGGCAGCAAGCACTTTATCCCTTCCCGTGGTTATCTCCTCCTCATTTGGCTTCAAAGGTGCCGGTTGTTGAATGTTCAATTCTTCATCTTTAATGTCAACCTGCACAATGTGAGAAACAACACTAGAAGTAGATATTAATATGTTAGTTTCAGATGCATCCTCACTTTGTCTATCTTCCACTTCTCTCTTTTCTTTTGATGTCTCTCTCACACTCTCAATTTGGATGCTCTCAACCTCACATATGGTGGAATCACACAGCTCAGTATTTTTATCACTCTCACTCAATTTGGCTATGTGGCTCTCATACTCACATAGGTTGTGGTGTATCTTAGGAGCTATATGTAGTTTTGGAATACTATATATCTCCTTGACCGAAGGAAAAGTCCTATGCTCGGTCATCTTCTCATGTGTCACACTAGTAGAGGCAGCAGAATTGAAGTATGGATTGGGAGAAAACTGTGGTGTACGTCTCTCCATAAGTCTCTTCTCCTCTTGAATAGCACAATTCACAAGATTTTGCACACTACCAAAATATTTATGTTGAAGTGTAGCGGCAATCTTAGAATTCAATCCTCTTTTGAAGTATGTCTTCTTTTGTAGTTCACTAATGACACCGGCTCGACGTAATGCATCTTGTAGCTCAAAATAATATTCTTGCACTGTATTGCTCCCTTGTGTGATACTCTCCAAATAGCGAAGCAATTTCTGTGCATAATAGGGTGGCACAAATTCTCTCCTTATGAGTGTCTTCAAGTCTGACATAGATTTAATGAATTCATTTCCAGATTGTTGATGCCACCAACTATAAGCATAATCCTCAAATTCTGTAGTGGCACACATCACCTCTTGGTCTTTGAGAAGCTTTTGAAATCTAAATACTTTCTCCATTCGCCATTCCCACTCAAGATACTCCTCTGGATCTTCACTGCCACAGAAAGAATTAAAGCTATCTTCGACTTGTTGTGGATGAAGTGCCCGCATAACATCATTCACGATGTTCGAGCGTAACACTTTCATTTGATGATTGAATTCAATGCACATATCTTGTGCGAAATTGTTCATCTTGGTCTTGAGTTGCACTTTCAAGGTGGAAGAAGTGGTGATGAACTCATCGCGCAAAGTTCCCCACAAAGTGTGGAATTGAAAACGATCCACCAGGGTATGCTTCTCTTCCATTTTATCGTCTCCACCTGTCATGATTAGTGGCACAAAGAACGCACAAATACCACAACATATATTCGATATATGGAGTTCACTCTATCTCACTTTTTACTCACCAAGTAAAGTTCTTACCTTTCCGAAGTGAATTGAGGCTAAAAAGAACTTACACTTGGTGGTGGCTACAATAGCAAGTGATGATCAAGCGGATTTAAAAGTGACCCACAATTGCACGGCAAAGGATATTTAGGTGAGCTTGGTATGAAAGTGTTTATCCTACACAATCTGAATTTCATGATGTTGTTGAATTAAGTAATAATCCAAGCTAGAAAATATTGCCTATGTGCCGATCCAAATGATATAAGTGAAGTATATGAACGCACACGCAATGATCAATGTGACTCAATGCAAACAAAAGGAATGAGCTAAAGGAAACAATCAGGAATATTAGCTCGTTTTGCACCAAGTACTAGGAGAGACGTTAGCCAATTGCAATAATATGAACTTGAGGGTACAAGATTGTCCAAAGAAATTAAATACACAATCTGAATTTATGGACTAAGATTAACTCACCCAAATTCGGCCAATGCTTTCTTTTCTTGCTTTCTTTTTCTTTCTTTCTTTCCTTCTTTTTGCTCAAGTCGTGGCTCTTTTTTTTTCAATTGGCTGCCTTCTTTTTTTGGCTCTTTTTTTTAATACTCAAGGCCGAACTAGGTTTAATTGTTCGTAAATTCTACGTAAGTCCAAAGTTGTTCAGCAATGTGTAGATAATTCTAGAACAGCCCTAAAGCAATTATCAAAGACTAGTCTCAAGGTTCCAAAAGGATTTAAGTGAAGATCTTAACATACGGTCTGAATGTGTCCAACTAAGATTCTTTGCAGCGCAAACTTGTGACAGCTAGGGTTTCTTGTGGCCAAATCAATCAAGAAAAAAGGAAACCCAGATATATTCGGATGTGATATTCTTTCAAGATGCGCAAAGATCTTATGTGGACAACAAGGATAAGATTTCAAAAAGTAAATTGAATCTACTTTTTTTATGCTAATTGAAAGATCAACTAGCAGAGTTTGAAGGATTAAAGACGCAACGATCAAGCAACGCAAAAGTACACTAAGATCAGCACGTAAACAAAATTTCTAATGGATCAAAACTTAATAAAACTCACGAAAATAACAGATGCGAAACTAGGGTTTTGATTTTTTTTGTGAGGCAATTTTCGTTTTAATGGACTATAGGACAAAATAAATCAATCTAAAAGTAAAGGGATAAGATCCTACCGAGTAAACCGCGCTCTGATATCAAGATGATACGGGGTCGCCCGATCTTCTCGACGTAGGATGGATACTCGCGGGAGTCTTGATGAATCGCAATGATCTTCTAATGTCAATGCAAGGGACGAACACTCTTTAATCCATGATGAATTTGATGGTGGGATCAGATCCATTGCGTAGCTCTTGAAAATATCTTTCCAAGGAGTACAAGAACACCCAAATCGGACTCCGTTTGTGAAAGTTATGACCTTTTTAGTAAGTGCTTGTCAGGCTGTCCCGAACCGAATCCGAATTAAATTCTGAGTTGAATCCGAGTTTGAATCCAATTGGCCTTGTGGGAGGTACGAATTGACCTTGAAAATCTTATCCAAAACTTGTAGTTTAAGTTCTTGGACTTCTCCTTTTTGCTCTCCCACTAAATGGGCTTTCTTCCTTTATATCTTTGACACCTAATGTGGTTATCCTCTTTCCTTTGCATCTCCATTGCTTTGCCATCGACAAACCTAAGAATGCACTATTTAATGACATGAGGTAGTATTCTATTTTTATGAATAACAACATTATATTTAGTTTGGAATAAGTTCACCTGATAATGTTTGATGCGGCTCAATAACTCTTTCTAGTTGAATAATATATTTAACTGAAAAGTACAAGACACGTGCGTATCCGCATCATCCTCCCCTTCTTCAAGAAAAGCCATCCTCGGCTTTTGATAGCCTGAAATTGTACTAAACAAAGAATACAACGTGTATGCATGGTATATATATTTGTCATCAACACTTCTTTTAGTTAGCACATCATGAACATTTGAAGGTGTAATAAATGAAAAGAACAACACATACGCATGGTATATGTAAGAGTCAATTGTTGTGTCATTTTCATTATTTTACATAAATCGATGAATATAGTAGCAACCAAAATATGCATGCATTGCAATATTGTTTTTCACATCAGACGTGGATGCTAGAAGCCGAACGCCAAGCTGAGCAGCACCTAAAGCGACCATATTCTTCAAAAGTTTCATGAGCTTTTGTGTAAATCCTTTGCAATGGAGGCTGCATTGCATCATTGCATGGATATGGCTTGCTGCCAGCCAGTGCTCAACATACTCCCAAGGATGGATGTTAGCCAGCAGACACAGGAGCACCACAGGGCTCAAGCAACGCATCGAACACCTTATAGAATGAACATATAAAGCCTTGCTTCCCGAATTTTGGGTTCAAGAAGATTGTTCTTTCCTAAATTCTTTTGATAGCTTAATGTTTGATCGATTGGATTAACGTAGGTTTTTCTTTTCGACAACACGCCACTCACATGGGCCTGGAGGCTATGGTGAAGTGATCCAATTTGCTATTTGTCACCCTGCTTGCTTCTTGCTTGGTGCTAGATCTATAATCTGTAGACTTATATGTGGTTAAATTCATATTATAGTCATAAGGATTTTGGTGGTATACTTCGTCTCATATGCAACTATGTGGCCGAAATGAAGAACCATACCATCCCCCTGTTTCTAAACGTTGCCTTATTATTTATACAAGGTCCAAAGAAAAATGTATTTTCATTAAAATTCAGCCATTTTTAGAAAGTTGGACTGAAATCCAACGGCCCACCTCCGTCCTTCTTTCTGTGCGAACTCCCAGATTGGATGAGTCATGCATTGCTCTCGATCATGCTTGTCACCGCCCTTGCCTACCCTCCCCCACCCGTCGCTTCCAGCCTCCTCCCCGACGTTGCCCCTAGTATCTCCACGGCCTACTGGCATGTCCCGCCCTTGGCGCTTCCGACATAGCTACCGACATTGAGGGAGGCTTCAGCACCACCAAGTCTCGCCTCCTCCATCTGACCTTCTTTCCCGTCTACACCTCCTTGACGTCACTGGATCCACAATGGGGATACGGGTAGGTTACACTAGAGTAGATTAAAATTTTCTACTGCATAAATCAGGAAGCCATACGATTAAAAGATTACATATCATTATCACTAGATGCGCGGTGCAGTAGAAATAGAGTTGAAGCGACTAGTTCAATAAAGTACGTGTCAGTGTAGTGGAAGTAGTTGATCGTGTGTTGGCACTCGAAGGAGCGTAAGATAGATAGAATGTTAAGACACCTTACTGATTCTGCCCATTGGAGAAACATTGATAGGAGATTTGCATACTTCAGTGCAGAACCAAGGAATATAAGGTTTGAATTGAGTACAAATGTAATGAATTCTTTCGGTAACATGAGCAGCCGACATAGCACTTAGCCAGTGACTCTCTGCATCTACAACCTTCCTCCTTGGTTGTGTATGAAGCATAAATATATTTTGCTATCGATACTTATCCGAAGGTCGAAGCAACCTGGGAATGATATTGATGTGTACCTAGCACCGTTGGTCGAATATCTAAAAGTACTGTGGACCGAAGGGGTACAAGTATGTGATGTGTACAAAGAGACAACTTTGCTTTACGCTCCTTATTATTTTGCATCATACATGATTATCTTATCCTTGCTAACCCGTCGGGCCAAAGTACAAAAGGGGTCAAAGCCTTTACTCACTGCTTAGATAGTACTGAGAGTGTGTGGCTAAAATACTCACGTAAAACTATGTACATGTGTCACTGTAGGTTCCTTCAGAGGGTTCACCCATACCGCAAAATGAAGAAACAATTCGATGAAGAGAAGGAGAATAGTTCAACTCTAAGGCATTTAAGCAAAAAAAGAGGTCTATAATATAGTTAAGCATTTAGATGTTATCCTCGAAAAGGGACGTAAATCGAAAACCAATGAGAAGAACATCTGAAAGAATAGATCAATATTTTGAGACTTACCTTATTGTAAGCACCTAGAAGCTTGGCACTGCATTGACGTCATGCACGTAGAGAAGAATATATGTGATATCTTGATTGTCTCATACTGAACATTCATGATAAAAAAAGGATGGTGCCAACACAGAACTTGACTTGGTTGATATGGATATCAAGCCTGAGTTAGCACGACAAAGACCGATAAAGGACAAACGTACCTTGCCCCTACTTGTTACACTTTGTTCAAGGCTGAGAGAACTGAACTGTACCAGTGCTTATATGGTGTTAACGTTCTATCTGGTTACTCTGATAACATGAAGAAACTTGTTTCGATGGAAGATTTGAAGTTAATTGATATGAAGTTTCATGATTGTCACGTGCTAATGACACAAATGCCCCTTATTGCAATTAGAAGTATTTTACCAATGAAGATCTGAGAAATAATCATGGGGCGATGTTATTTCTTTAACACAATTACTCAAAAGAATCCCAAAGGACTACATGCTCTGTAGGACGAGGTGGTAACGACTCTATATCTTCTTGAGATGTATTTCTCTCTGTTATTTTTTGATATCATGGTCCATCTCATTGTTCATATTGTATGTGAGATAAAAATATGTGGCCTGTATTCTTACGTAGCATGTACCTGTTTGAGAGGTTAATGGGAATTCTCAAGTCCTATATACAGAATCAATCTCAGTCGGAGGGTAGCATCGTCAACGGTTATGCAACTAAAGGGGTCATTGAGTTCTGTGTCAATTACATGGCTCAAGTTGAACCGATAGGTGTGCCTTAATATCGTTATGAGGGGAGGCTTAAGGGTATTGAGGCCATTGGAAGGAAAGCAATCACTCCAGATATGGATATGTATGCTTAAACCCATTTCACGGTCTTGCAATATATGACTGAAGTGTCCCCATATATCGAATAGTACAAGGATATGCTTCAGCAATGGAATCTAGAGCGATCGGATGTTTGGATCATAAGATAACACAACAGTCAGTTCAACCAATGGTTGAAAGAGCAAGTCGCTAAGAGCTTGTCAAGTGAGATGCTGATATGATCGACAAAAGGGCCAACATTTACAGTTGTGACATGGAAAAATATGACATAAATGAGTACACATTCTATACACAGACTCATGATGTAAGAGCACTAACCAGAATAGCAGTATCCAGATAATGTGTTCAGTACTGATGGGTTGAGAAACTCTTACTATGGGTTTATAGAGGACATTTGGGAGCTCGACTACGTACTTTCAAGCTCCCCTTATTTCTGTGTTATTGGGTCTATCTCTTATAGGTGAAGGTCGACAAGTATGGTGTTGCTATCGTGGACCTCAAACGTGTCAGATATAAAGACGAATCATTTATATTCGCTAACCAAGTTGTTTAAGTTTTCTATTTAACCGACTAGGCAAATGAGAAGCACCATGTAGTTCTTCATAGAAAAAAAAAGAAAATTACCAGAGTAGAGAATGTAGTGGATGAAGAAGAATATAATCAATTTGACGAATTATCTCCTTTCGAAAATGGCATAAGGGTCGAGGAAGAACAACGTGACGAAACTAGCTACATACGTGTTGATCATCATGAAGGGCTAATTTTTTTTAAAAAAATAAGCAAGTGGAATGATAAATGAAAATTTTATGTGTAATATATTATGTATTTGTGTGTGTGTGTGTGTGTGTGTATATATATATATATATATATATATATATATATATATATATATATATGAGAATTTGTGATTATATGTGAATTTGCATTTAGATGTATATAAGAATGTTTAATATATATATGAATTTGCATTTATGTATATGAGAATGTGTGATATATATGTGAATTTGAATTTATGTATATGAGAATGAGTCATATATATATATATATATATATATATATATATATATATATATATATATATATATATATATATATATATATATATATATATATATATGTGTGTGTGTGTGTGTGTGTGTGTGTGTGTGTATGAGAATGTGTGATATATAATGCATGGTTCCCTTAGAAGTATAATCATAAATGGTTGTAAAGTAAAACCACATATGATTATTCTCCTATATATATTGCGCTAGGGTTTGCGTTGTACTAATGCTACACCCTAGCCCCCACTTAATGCCGATGTCCCCGAGCCCGTCGTTGCCTCCCCCAACTTCGGCAGTTGTCATCCCCTATGCCCAGCGCCCTCCTCCCCAGAGCCCGTCGCCACCTCCCCTGAGCCCGTCATCGCCTCCCCTGACCTCTCCTCCGTCTCGACACCATCACCTTCCGCGCCGTATCCTCAAGTGCCCACCCCACCTCTTCCCGCTTCCCGGTACTAGGACTTTGTCTTCACAACAAGCCTAGCCTCTTGACTTCTTAGTGGTTTAGAGTACCACTGCGCAATGAGCTTTATTTGAGTTCTGTAATTTCTATTGTGCAAACTTTGGTCGTGCTAATGTTGTATATCTCTTCGATATATCTTATATTTGTGATAATTACTAGCTCTGTGAGGGCTTTGCATAATAGTTTGTGGGCTTTGATTGCTTGATGAGGAAATCTATCAATGTTTAATTCTTTGTGACAATATAGTTGATTCTGCTAGGTTGATTTATCGTATACTAGTTGATTGCTTCATTATTGTGTAGCCGATAGCTTGTCAATTGTTTATGCTAAACCTGCTGTTCAGCTTTTGCTTACTGTGGTTATTAGACATTGTTGAATATAGACATTCATCTTGATTTCTGCAATTGCCAAAATAGATGGTGTGCATGCAGTAGCATCTCTCTGTTACTAGTCATTAGTTTTGCCAAAATTTGTACTGTTAGCATGCTATTGACATTGATATTGCACAAAGGTAATATTGAATTAGTTTGACTAGTAGAATCTTGAAAGATTGTTACTGTGATAATTGAAAATTTGACAAGAGTTGTAGAAGGCCAAGTTTCTTTTAAATTGTGCAACTCCTCAAATTGAGAGCATTTTGAATGTACAATTTTCTTGGAAAGATAATACATATGTTTCTGGTTGTCACCGAAATTTGGTGACTTTGCATGCTCTTGACATTGATATACACAGAGGTAATATTTTCAGAAATTATCACTGTGAGCGTGAAAATTGACAAGAGTGGTAGGAGGCCAAGTTTTTTTTTAACTTGTGCAACTCCTCACCTGAGAGCAATATATCAAATGTTAAATTTGTGCATTATGCACAATTTATATGCTCACATGCTTGTTCTATTGAATATGTTGCAATATGTTAATATTCCAAATTGTATATTTGCTTCGAGAGATAATACATGTACTTTCATGACATTTTCATATTGCTATATATATGCTATCTTGTGCTTAATTATAATTGGAGTTAAAATAGAAATATTGCTAAAACCGCTCAAATTTGGAATTAATTGACAAGGCCAACATGTCGTCCGTGCATTCTTTGTCATCGTCGTTGGATGCGTGTGATGCACCGTCCTTTGGAAAATCCAAGCGCCATGAAAGAGGATTATCGAAAAAGCCTAAGCACCGATTTACCATCACGGATGTCGATGCGTCTGCGACTCCTCTCAATCCTCGCTGAGTAGTGTCTGCATTCCGAATAATGGTCGAAGTAGTTGCACGAGAATAGATTGAGGTCACGTTCGATTTGTGGAAGACTATAACCAAAACTTGGAAAAGTGAGCTGTTGACAGAAGTTTTTGCATCGTTCAAGATCCTGAAAGAACGCAAGGACTCCGTGCAACGACATGCGTTGCTAGCGACGTGCAAAGCGTGGAATAACTTCAAGAGCCTGCTTGTTAAGTAATACGTGGAGAAGGATCTGACGCCCTTCCATAAGTATCCATTCCTAGAATCGTAATAAGGTCCTCCAAGCAAAAAACACGTACCCCCATAGACTTGGCATAGCTGAGTATACAGGTAAAATCCTACAATGGAGGAAGGAGGACAAGTAGGCAATCCTGTGGAGCACCTCCTCGCCATTTGTCTCAATCCTTGATGAGCATGCCCAAAACTGGATTAGTGCGAGGTCATCTATCGTGTCGTCGGGGGCTATCTCCTTTCAAAACCCTGCGGACGAGGAAGTGTCCTATCACTAGGTAAGATATCGAACTATATAGCTTGTAATTACTCCATAACTTCATAGAAAACGAAATAACATGTCAGGTTCTGACAGGAAGTGCTGAATGTAGAATCTTTCCAAGGATCATTCCAAGCAATCAGGGAGAGAGATATACTCTCTGCGGCCATAGGAAACAAGGAGCACCTAGGTCGCATAAGATGCCTTAGTCTTTATGTTCGTTAGAAGCATGATTTCTCATAGGACTCTGAATCGTACCAGAGTAGGAAGAGAGTTTAAGCCGACCGCGAGGCATGGCTATGAGAGGAGATTAAGGCATCCCTTAGAGTGGAGCTCGCTGATTATGTTAGACACGAGATGCAAAGGTATAAGAAAAATTAGCAGGAAGCCTCCGTCGCTCCTGTACTAGCCAGTCCCCAACCGTTGGAGTAGCTACGCGTCCAACCCTACCTCGAAAAACGATCACAAATTTCCTGTCGATGACATCCTGGTAATAATTATTATATCTAGAATGCTCAATCTATTAATAGGCCTATTAGAGTAACTAAATTTGTATCGTTATATAGGTGGCTTCGAAGTGTAGGCTCCAAGTGAGATACGCCTTCATTGCGTTGTGTACTGCTTGGGGCCAGGCATATCCGTTTGATCCTGGGGCCTTAGTGCATGGTGTAACTCTAGTGCCAGGTTTCACAAAAGTGAATGTGGACAATGTTTATGCCAATTTCAAGGTCATCCTACTGCAGATGCCCCCAAACTCTACAACAAGCTATTGGAGAATTCATCCAATGGCCCAAAAGAGACATATGCCTAAAAGTTCCTGCACTGGTGCCAAATCCACCGGAGCTATCTACACCGGTGCTAAGTCCATGGGGATTATCTGCACTACAACTACTTGCACCGGTGCCAAGTCCACAGGGGCTATTCGCACCGGAGTTACCTTTACAGTTGACTATCGTGAAATCGACCTATAGCCGAGGGGGTAAGGGCAAATCAAAGAAGAGCAATGATGATATCTCCTACTTGCTATTGGCCTGGAAATTCGTGCTAAGCGAGCCAATGGTCGTCCCGAAGGAACACCTCCTAACCCTAGGACTAGTTTGCCCGAGATTGCATACGTGGTACATGGAATAGGTCAACAAGTCGGAAGGACAATGACGCTCGGGTCTCACCGTCAAGTTTAGGACACATCATTTTCAGCACGATGTTTATGATTGTGTCTTCAAGGTGACCTTCGAGGATTTATTCGATCTCTCCATACTCAACACCCTCAAAGCTACACTCATTTGATGCTAGACACTATAAGTATATACAATCACGGTCTACGTTTATGTTATACCGATAAATATCATATAAAACTCATTACTTTTTTGTGTGTATACATGGTGACTGAAGCCAGATTATAGAAATCACTGATTGATTTCCTTGACCTACGCTTGGTCACCATAGATACCATCGAGGAGGATGTATTCTTCGTCGAGAATTACATTATGACGGCATTAGTGGCTCACTGTAACAAGAAATCTATATTAGGCTCTACAACTAGGAGTAAGTGCTGCACTAGTGGCTATACTTGTTGATTTGTACTTTATAAGCAACACAAAATTATGTTTAATGACCATGATGACATACCTATGTAGGTTCCACTAGATTCTAATTGTAATTATACCAAAATAGAATAGGGTAATATAACTTGATTCTAAAGAAGAACAAAACCAACTTCACAATTGTCCGATGATTAATCGACAGGTAAACACATTTCTTCTATAGATAACTCTATTGTAGTCTTTCCTTCCTTTCCAATGACTAAGGCTAACTTTTTGAAATCACATAGGTCGTTCGCCATGTATGTTGCAGAGGTATAGAAATCCAAGAGAGGGATCAATGCCCTACGGCACGATCTAGATTTTTCGGTATTCGCTAGTACACATTAATCCTATATAATATTTCGTAGTAATACCTTTCAAATTAATATATTCTATTTTTGCAGTACCACTAACAGCCACTGGGCAACACCTATGGATTCTATGTTTACCGCCACATACAACTACTTGATTCCTCGAAGACCAATGATCATCAGATTTGTCAATTTTGCAATAATTATTTCATACTTATCAATTTATATTATGCATGACATTGATATTCTTACCGACAGATTGCATCCATCACTACAACTATGTTGGAATAGGTAAACCTCATATAAATTCGAGGACAATGTTTGTTCTTCTTATTGTCTAAAGTCATAAAATCATATGTGAAGTTCCACAATATAGAATGAATTTCTTTGAGATAAGATTGAGTATAATTATACATGTGTGTATTTGTTAATGGATAATTTTTTTATTTCAGTTAATTGATTTGTGAAATAGATGTTCTTATTTCTAAAATGAATGAATGTGAATTGGATATATACTATGTTGATCTGCTTGTTTCAGAGGGCGTAGTTAGCATTTCATGAGGCTAACCAACAAACAGAAATAGATTTAAGAATAGAAATGAATATCATAGATGGTTTCAACTACAAACTGTCTATGATATCTAATGTATCACAGACGGTTTCAACTACAAACCGTCTGTGATATGCAACTATGACAGACGATTTGTAGTTGAAACCGTCTGTGATACATTTGATATCATAGACGGTTTCAACTTAAAACCATCTGTGATAGTCGACTATCATAAACGGTTTGTTGTTGAAATTGTCCATGATAATTACATTACAGATAGTTCGAAAGTCGTCTGTGATGACCTTATATCATTACTGACCCATAAACTTATACGGCTCATGAAACCTTCTGTAATAATATTTTGAACCGTCTATGATGACCTTTTTATAGTAGTGCTAATATCCACCACCCCAATCAAACCACTTGAATCTTGTTGCTCCCGCCCACTGGCCATGCCCACAACCTGCCTTTGACCCACAACCAGTAGCGCCACTGCTGCCCACCATGTCTCTACCGTCCGCCTCCCTCGAAATATGCCCTTCTAATCTCAAAACCCTAGTCTGATCTAGCGTGCAGCCTCACTCAACGACGAGGGAGACAACGGTGCCGAAGAGAAAGACGACGAGCTCATTGGAGCACAGATCTGCAACGCAATCCAAAGTTAGAAATTCGAACGATTTTATAAAAATTTTTAGTCAAAGTGATGTATAGCCCGTAAAATGAACTACAGATGCATTTTGGTTGAAAATGGAACATGGCCTAGGCTTCGGATAGCTTTAAGTTGAAGATAATGAGACAAGATCAAGGCTGCCTATTAAGAGTGCAGTGGGCAAAAACATAGAGATTAAATGCAACTTTAACCATCGAAAGCCCACAAACAGCTAAAGTGCATAAACCCGTGGGGTTTTAACTTTTAATTCAAATGATTCTATCCCATTGAAATTGTAACAATCTTTTTAACTGAATCCTCCTGAACAGTCCATTGCTTGAGCGTACAGCTGCCATTTACATCAACGGCTCAAAGTATGCATAGTGTATAAACATACACGTACAAGTGCTATATATATACTGGTCTACGCAACCTAACAAAAAAGAGAGAAATCCCAGGGCACAACAATCTGACGGCCAGGATTCACCTACCGACCCGCATCAACGGCCTTCCGCACCCCAGCCATCTCCGGCAACCTCCCGCCACCGCTCCGGCGGCCACTAGCCACCGCCGCTGTCTCCTTCCTCTCCGCCGCCATTGCCCGGAGCTCCTCCACCTCCCTTCTCAGATTGTCGTTCTCCCTCCTCTCCTTCTTCACTGCTTCCTTCTCTTGCGCTGCCCTCTCAAGCGGCGGCTGCTGCGCCCGCCTCTCCACCGTCACCTTGCCGAGAACCAAGAACGGCAGCCTCCGCAGCGCCACCCTGGCCGCGCCCGCCTCCCCGCCGGCGGTCACCTCGGCGGGTATCCTCACCCCCCACCGGACCCTGACCGCCGCGTCGCCGCCGCGAACCTGCACGACGCTCCTCATCGTCACCTCCGACGCCGACGCGCTGCCGCCAGCCGTCGGCGCCGACGACATGCCTCCGCCGGCGGCCGACTCGAACCGCTTGCGCACGGCGAAGTCGCTGAGCGAGGGCTTGAGGACGAGCGAGAAGGTGACGGCGCCGGCGGTGTTGACCTCGACAGCCATGGTGATGGGGGAGGCGCCTGGCTGGGAGGGGGAGCCGCCGGGGCCGGAGCCGAGGACAAGGGAGAGGGAGAGCGGGGTGGGGCGGTTGGGCGCGTAGGAGAGGCGGAGCGAGGGGAGGGCCGGGGCGGCGGTGGCGAGGGAGAGGCGGAGGTCGGCGGGGTCGCCGGCGGTGAGGGAGGCGACTGCGGGGACGGAGAAGAGCGCGACGGGGAGCTTCGCGCGGAGCAGCGGCGCCGCGTCGTCGCGGAGCTTGAGCGAGGCCTTCATGGCTCCGGGTTCGAGCGGGGCATGACCGGCCGCTGGACGGACGCGCTGCACCGGTACGTCGATCGCCGGGTGGCACGTCGCCGGCGACGATGGAGTCGAGCCGTTGGGTTTGACTCGTCTCGTGCTGTTGTTTAACTGGCGCCGGGGGGGTGTGGCGGGCGGCGCGCTTGTGACACGTGGACGTGCATGCGCCTCTAGTAGGCGAGAGCTGCGGATTACGTGGAGGCGAGCGAGCTCGGGTTGGTTGGTGGTCATGGGCGTCGCGGATTGCACAGTGTGCTGTTGTTGCGGAGGTCAGCTAGCAATTGTGTTTATAGAAAACTGTACAGGTGTCGTGTTTTTACTTTTTTTTTTCTTTTTAGGAAGAGTGTTTCTACCTTCTAGACTATCAGCTTGCGTTTACGAGTCTAACAAGGTGTCTTCAAAAATCCTTAAGAAAAAGATATTGATAGCACTCATGTGTCCGGACGGTTAAAAAAATCGAACGTGACCTTGAGCCACCTATTATTCAATCTTTATCCATCGTCTTTTCCACCCACAACTCTTCTCTTTCAACCTTTTGAGACTCGACTGCTCGGACAAAATCCAACTGAGCCACCGTCGTCGAGCACTCCGGCGAGCTCAGTGCCCTTTTGCCATATGCAAATAAGCGACCTCCTTTCTGTCCTCTCCCGCGAGCTCTGCCACAGCCGGACATGGCCTCAATGAGCATTGAAGTGAGTTGAGCTCTCTTGCCACCAGGCGAGGCATTCGAGACCTCGACGAGTGTCGCTGAGACTAGCCGAGATCCGTTGTTGTTGACCGTCCATACACCATTGGTACTAAAGGCTCCTCCTAGCAACGCCGCCATCATCCGAGGACCAGTGACGAGTAAATGGCTGTGATGAGATGGTGGTGTGTGCACTTTTCGTCTTCTCCTGTGATCTTGTCGATTGTAAGTAAATCATGCTATTGTAACTATTTTTTCTAAATATTGCATACTTGTGCACCTCACCTAAAATTATTTTCAGTAAGAAAATTGTTGTTGTAAACATAGTAACTATTTGTTGCAACTGCATTTTCTTTTTGTTACAACAAGAACGTTTTTTTACTTTTTCTGTTGCATCAGTTATGTCAATTTGTTACAGCCAGATAATTTTTATTTTAGTTGCAGTCGGTATTTGTTGATGTTGTATAAGAGTTCTTATGTGTTGAATCATGGTGTTTGGTTGTATCCTTGTAATATGAAGTTGTTTTGTTGTGGATATTCGATTTTTTTAGTTCGCTCCACAAGCTCGGCAATGTGCCCTTTGCGAGCTTCCCACGTCATCATGAGTGGCGCTCGAGCTCCGCCACTAATGCCAAATGTGGCCTCTGTGAGCTCCATAGCCACTGGGTGCAATCTTTGATAGCATTGCTGTGGCAAGCCGAGCTCCGAGCCTTGGGTTCCTCACTTTTATCCATGTATCTCCTCGTCCAGTGGTAGGCATTCTGCATAGTTGAAGAGAAGCAAGTGGAGATCATCGTTCATCAAACCATTGGTGCAACATCGAACGGTGAAAGGGAGCGTACATTGCTACAGACAATTCTATCACAGACGGTTCGAAACCGTCATCACAGACGGTTCCCGAACCGTATGTGTTTATGTATCAATGATAATAGGTGGTTATCACAGACGGTTTGAAAATCGTCTGTGATAACTTATATTACAGACGATTTTTGAGATAAAACCGTTTGTGATAGTCGACTATCACAGACGGTTGTTATAACAAACCGTCTGTGATAGTCGACTTTCACAGACAATTATTATAAAAAATTGTCTGTGCTAGTCGACTATTACAGACGGTTAATAACAAAGACAGTCTGTGATATACACAATATCACAGACGGTTCAGAATAACAACCATCTGTGATATTGTGTATATCATAGACGGTTAATAACAAAGGCCGTCTGTGATATCGTTCATATCACAGATGGCTCAGTTTTTGAAACAGTTTGTGATATATATATATATTACAGACGGTTTTCAACAACGAATCGTCTGTGATAGCAATTGCAACAGCTATTTTATTTGCTGTTTTTTTGCTACCCTCAGGATATGCTAGCCATGCCCTCTAAAAATAAGCAAGTAGATTATAAATAATGACAGATCACATACACAGTTAATTGCAACTCAAAGTGAATTACGAATGTAACAAACGACCAGCAGATCACATACATATATAGAATAAAAATCGTTACACAGATCTGACAAATGAATTGTTTGATTAAGCACAATTGAGTGATTTGTACAATTGAATCCAATGTTTCAACATCTAATTATCACCATTGCTAGGGTAGAACTCTCCAGCTTTGTTTATGCTCTGTGCTAGTAAGAATTCAGAGAGTTGTCCACGAATTTCGATGAGTTGGTCAAGATCATATGTACTTTTATCGAAGTCCACCCATTGTCGCTAGGAGCAATGTTAAGTCATTAATTAGCATGTGTGTGTGTATATACATACATATATAATCAGAAAATAATAATTATTGGAAGGACCTGACAAACCTCTGGATCAATGATCTTAGTATCCATGATTTCCTTAATATAGTGACAAACGTAGAATCCACATACGTTGCCCTGTAGTTGCTGGTGACACTGCAAAAATAGAATTACGTACATAGATGTTGTCAATTCTAGAGGCATTATAATAAAGTGTGATATATGATTGTTGTGTTGTAGCGGGTACCAAAAATCGCGTGTTGTGTCGCAGCGTGTCATTGGATTTGTTGTGTCTTCCTCCTAAGGCAACATAAGCGGTAAACGACCTACGTGATTCAAAAAAGTTAGTCTCGGCAGTTTCAAACGAAGGAAATGTTACAATAGAGTTATGTATGGAGGAAATGAGTTTACATGTTAATTATTTCTTGCACACGACCGAAGTTGTGATTGCTCCTAAGCAGAGAATTAAGGTATATTACCTTGCTCCACTTTGGTACAATCACAATCAAAATTCAGTGTTGCCTAGTCGTGTATATCGCCATAGTGATTAATTCTAAGTTCATGTTGTATATAAAGTATAAATGAAACATGTGTGACAACTAGTGAAGCACTTACCTTTGGTTGAAGAGTACCATGACGCACTCCTTGTCGTTGTGAGCAAGTAATCTCCTTGGTTGAAGGGTACCATGACGCACTCCTTGTCGTTGTGAGCAAGTAATCCCCTCGTTATGTAATCTTGCACGATGGATACATTTTCGTTGATAGATTGTTCGGATACCGGTGAGGGTCGAGGAAACCCACCGGTTGTCGCGATCGTCGGACTTATTGGATCATGTGTCTATACATAAGAAAAAAGTAATGACATTTATCGGTATAACACGAATGTAGAACTTCATTGTACAGTACACTTACAGTGTACAACATCGTAGAAGTGAGGCGTCGAGTTCATCGAGTTTGAATAGTAAGAATAAGTCTTCGAATGTCATGACGATGTAGCCCGAGTCATGGAGGAAATGCTCCTCTGTATATCTCAGAGTGAATGCACTCTGTCGGTTTGGCTTCATGTTGGACTTCTGCATGTACCAGACATGCAATGTATTGCAAGCCAAACTAAGCTGGGGTAATTGTGACTCGGGGACCAACGACACTCCTAGAATGAACTTCCATGGCTCGGGATGCACATTAATTTTCTTCGCTTTAGTCTTAGAGCCTCGCTTACGATAGGGTTTTAATGGCGTCTCGGCGGGAGCTGATGCAACAGGCGTCGGAACCGGAGTTGGAGGTGGAGCCACCGAGCCGATGTGATAGGTCCAAGGCGATGTCCCTCTTGGTACACTGGATGTGAAGATTGTGGCACGGACAAGTCGAGGACGATGTCCCTCTTGGGCCACTGAACGAATGTGTGGACGACATCCCCTAATGTTTTAATCTCTTCGATTTGGGGAATGAAGTAGGAATAAGGAGTGGGGGAGAGGGGGGAGTATAACAAGGAGAGAGGTGGGAGGAGACCGGTGCCTGCCGTTCAATGCGGAGAGAATGGATGGATGAGATCGAAATCCTAAGAGAAATACTATGAATGGGTGATGTGACATTATCACAGACGGATAGGATTACAAACCATCTATGATGTATGATGATATCACGATAGTTTGTAATCCTAACCATCTATTATGTATGATGATATCACAAACGATTTGTAATTCTAACCGTCTATGATGGCACTTAAAAATACGTGATATACTCCCACCTGTTAATATTCTAAAGCATGCAACCCTTAAACTTCCACAAGGTTCTAGCTTTTATATGCAGCACACATTTTTCTGATATAGTTCTTTGATACCACAAACTCAATCTCTTCTAAACAGTCCTCCCTTATCATCTTCACCAGATTTTTCAACAATGGCATCCACTATTATTTTGATATCCTTCCTCTCATTTATCCATCATGAGTTGTTTGGTCGTAACCTTAGACAGGAGGCCAACAACTTACGTCTGGAACACCGCTCAGACTAGGGTAAACAGAAGGAATCAATTAATGCATAATTACTATCGTTGAATAAAAGAAAAGTGTTTAGCCCAGTAGCCTGAACACCGCCTAAAGTGTTCCCTGCAAGATCCTAATGGGTTTTCATCCGGAAGATAAATGAAATATAATGAGGTGATGAGATATAAAGCGAGACTTGTAGCATAGGGGTTCACGCAGAGACCCGGCATCGATTATGATGAAACTTATTCTTCTGTTATGAGTGGAATAAACGTTTCGATATTTAATATTAATGGCAGTAGGTATGAATTAAAGTATGCAATTAATGGATGTAGTGACCACATATTTATATGGGTCATGGACTCATATATATATATATATATATATATATATATATATATATATATATATATATATATATATATATATATATATATATATATATATATATATATATATATATATATATATATGAAAGTCTCAAAATGAGTAAAAATTCTGAATCTAGGTAAATTAAATCGTAACATGTATAGTGTTAAATTGGAAAGGTTGTTGTCTAGATTAAAATAGTCCGAAAGAATGTACTACAACCGACTTTATGAATTCCTCCTGAAGAAAGGGTACACTAATAATGAGGATTGTCTCTGTGTGTTCATTAAGAAATCTCATAATGGATTTTATATTATTTCGGTGTATGTCGATGATTTGAAAATCATCGGAATGACAGAGAACATAAAGAAAGAAAGTCCCTATCTAGTTAAAGAGTTTGAAATGAAGGATTTGGATCGAACCAAATTTTGCTTAGACTTGCAGCTGGAGCACATCCCTGGAGGGATTTTAGTACACTAATCCTTTTGTACCAAGAAGGTGTTAGAGAAATTTAATATGGATAAGTTATATCTATTACGAACCTCGATGGTGGTTCGATCCCTAGAAGCGAATAAAGATTCTTTTAGACCAAGGATGGAAAATGAGAAAATTCTTGGACCAGAAGTTCCATATTTGAGTGCCATTGGGGGCTAATATATCTTGCTAACTACACAAGGCTGGATATTGCTTTTGCGGTCAACTTGCTAGCCAGATACAGCGCAGCTCCAACACGAAGACATTTGGTTGGTGTGAAAACTCTCCTCAGGTACCTTCAAGGTACACAAAATCTTGGGCTATTTTTCCTGAAGAATCAAGACTTGACTATGGTTAGATATACAGATGCAGGATATTTGTCTAATCCATATAATGTGAAATCCTAGACAGGATTTGTATTTTTTTGTGGTGGTACATCCATTTCTTGACGATCATTTAAGCAGACCCTAGTAGTTACATCTACTAATCACTTAGAAATAATCACATTGTATAAAGCCTCACGAGAATGTGTTTGACTCACATGAATAATTAGTCATATCAAGAAATCATGTGGCATAAGCACCGTCGATGACCACACTATTATCTATAAAGATAATGCAGTTTGTGTGATACAGATGCAAATGAGCTACGTTAATAGTAATATCACGAAGCATATTGTTTCTAAATTCTTCTATCCTTATGAACTCAGAACGGAGAGATAAAAATATTGAAAGCTAGGTCTTATGATAATCTGGAAGATTTATTTACAAAATTTCTCCTAGCCTCTAGCTTTCAAAAGTGTGTTCGAGACATGGAATGAACAACTTAGAGAGTTATAAGGTTCAGAAGGAGTAAATCCCTGAACTATAACCCTTGTATGAGACTAGAAAACTTACATGATCATGAATATTTAATGTTGTACTCTTTCCCTCTTTGTGAGTTTTTCCTAAAGTTTTGTTATATGAAGGTTGAAACGGATGTGATGTACTGTTTCTGCATCCCTTTTCCCACTAGTTTTTGGAGGAGTTTTTAATGAGACATATATATATCATAGTATTCATCTAAGGGTGAGTATTACGAAACCTAAAAGGTTATGATATGGGTAAATACCAAAACTGTCCCTAAGATGTTTTGACTATAAATAAATACTACGTTCTCTAGTATTCCCTCAATTATTTTTTAGTGATCTCTCTGTTAGTTGGTTGTGTGGATTGCATTAGCGTTCAACATAAAAGGCCCATCATCTCAAAATAATAAAAGAGGTGTTTCAATGATTTCCTCAATAGTGATTTGCACAATTTTTAAAACATAAAGAATGGTAGAAAGATGTTACTTACCTCTTCATTTGCTTTGAGATTAGTGTTACTTTTATTAGAGAGAAAAGTATTGAAGCACTGCTCAAATAATAATTACTTCACAAATCACAACTTACGTACATTACATCACACTAGACAAGGCCCAGTGTTTAACAACATTTGAACGGAAGAAAGAGCTCGCACACGTGCATGCATGCATGTATGCATGTATGCGTATATAAGCCATTTGTACACGCAAATATATGGACTCATGACAAACAAGACAACTTCCACACGTATGGTGCAGCCTCTCTTCTCTTCAGGCGGAGTGGCCCCCGGCCGTGCCGCGTGCAGGCAGGTAATCATCGCTCTCGGCAGCTCCGCGCGCCGGCAGGTGGGCGTCGCTCCCGGCGCGGGGGACGTCGTGCAAGGTCCTCGCCGGCTGCGCCGTCCCGACCTCCGTGGCGGTGATCGGCACGCTGCTCTCCACGGCGCCGGCCGCGCCATTGGCCCCCGGAGCGGCCGCGCGGTCTGAGGACACAGCACCGAGGCCGGTCACGCCGGTGGGGTGGTACGCCGCCGCGGTGGCGCGCTCCTTGGCGGCGGCGTTGTGGCGCATGGCGTCCGGCTTCTGGGCCTCCACCTCGTGGATCCGCTCCAGCTTCCTGGCCTCCGCGGCCTCCTTGGCCACCGGGTCGTGCGCTGTCATCTTGTCCACCGTCCCTGGACGACGGCCTTGGTCTTCTCCTTGCCGGCCCACGCCGACGCACCCACGTTCGCCGCCGCCTCATTCGCGGCCTCCACCGAGCTCGAGCTCTTCCCGCCCTGCATCGCCGTCGCGCGCCTCTTTCTATCTCTCTAACCAGATCTCTGTTTCTTGCGATTCTTGCCGCAATTAGGCAGAGTAATTTGATGCCATTTATGTAGGGTGACTTCTGGCTGCGTATAGTACGTGGGCACGCACGTGTCCCGGTAGGCACGTGCTGCTGTGCGCCGAGGGGCACGTGTACTTGTTTGAAGAAGCTGTCGGCGCATGTGGCACTCCGTCTCCTTCAAGATGACGCGACTGTTGGAGTTGAATCACTCAACTCCTCTTCCTACGAGACTCTCCTGAAGAAAAATATTTCACCTTCGCACCATCACGCACTAAGTTAATACTCGATGAAAAATATGACTAATTGTAGCAAAGCGTAATAACAGCACAAGTCAAAAGAAAGCTTACAGTGCAGATACTCGAGTCCCGATTCTACTAGAAACCATATCTAAGTAGAGCAGCTAATTGAAGCTCCCTCCAATTAGAGCCTTCTAATTACCGTGGAACAGCAATCCAAAGGTTGGATGCTTTGGAGAGCCCACCGGGTCCAAGGGGCAGAGGAGTTCCAAAGAAGTACCAAAACTTTGAATGATACTGTTTTGCACTATTTGAATTTAAAACTTTTCCATGACTTTGCACAATTTTGTTTGTATAAAGCAAAACGTTTATAAATTCACCATATTTTTGAAACTTCTAAGGGGGTGATCGTTTCATCGAGAATTCCGTTTTCAAAATTGCACTTATGCTTCTAGCTTCAGTCGCGCACATCGTAAAAACTTTCTTTGTTATACTATTCACTACACTATCCACTAACTCAGCACAATTTTGTTTTTATAAAGTAAAAGTCAAAAGCCATCGCTATTCCGATCACCCCTAAGTTTGGTTTTGATATATTCATCGAGAATAGATCCGTTAGTTCAAAATTGCACTTATGTCCATTGTTCATTTGTAATGTGAACCAGTGCGGCACATCGTAAAAACTTGTCTTTGTTATATTAGATCTCGGTCAGCGTCCTTGTAAGACTTATTTTCCTTCAACCACCATGAATAGGAACCTCTTGTTCATGTATGAAAACAATCGCCAATGGTGTCACAGATAGTGGCTTATTGCTAAGGATTATTCGCAAATACGCCTCCTTTCTTTTCCATACATTTTTGTTTGTATAAAGTAAAACGTTTATAATTTCTCAATATTTTTGAAACTTTTGAGTTTGCTTTTAATATATTCATTGAGAATAGATCCGTTAATTCAAAATTGCACTTACATCCATTGTTCGTTTGTAATGTGAACATGTGCGGCACATCATAAAAAACTTGTTTTGTCTTTGTTACATTCGACCTAGGTCACAATAGTACTCGTGTATTCTCCGCATGTGTTTGTGAATCACAATCTCACAGTGATTATTTCTTTAAACAATCACAGATTGGTGTTTTGCACAAATGAGGTAATTATATATTTAATGCAATGTGCAATTTACTCTTAAAAAGTACTACTACCGAAGTTCAAGTGATAGTAGGTCATGTTCAATTTGAACATAACAATAAAACAGAGAAAATAAAGGAAGAAGAGTTTATGTACCTGGAAACTTCAATACGATTACTCAAGGCAGAGAAGAAAAGGGAAAGAGAAACATCTGAACGTTTTCAGATCCATGAGAGCAGATCCCAGTAAGGTTGAACAAATCTTACTGTAAGAAATACAACCTAATTTCAGAAACATTTGCAGGGTAATGAGTCTCTGCCATTCAAATATACCTTCATATTTCTCTCTCATGAACTAATACACAACAAAATAAGTTAAACAAAAGGAGTTGGCCCCAAAAAAACTGAGCAAAGCTACAATCAGGAGAAACAATCCAATCTGACATTTGCAAGGAGAGAAGTCATCTGACATTCAAATTCTTTGGATGAAGCATTGCTTTATTTGCTTCAGCAAAACAGAACAAGGCCAACACCTTTTTAGTGCTAATTCAACAGACCCCCTCACCCCCACATACTATACTGCCAATCTGCCACTGATCTGCCGTGACCAATCTGAATTCTGAACCAACTCTAACCATTGAGGTATACTCCCACTGAAAGCATATCAAGCTGATATCAATAGTGTAAATCTCAGTAGCCAAGTCGAGGGGGCAAATAGCACAGGGAAATAACTGAAACAACATTAGAGTAACTGCATTGATCTTTTCAGATGAAGGATATCAAGACCATTGTCCATAACACCTTTATCAACACATTGAAATATCTAAATTAACTTCTGAAGATCATTCTACCATAAAGGATTGCAATACAGAGATATAAGATGCAAAGACACATTCTCGCCACAAGGATTGACCACCCTGGATCCACTGTTTCTTTGTGTGAAAAACTAATATCTAGGCAAGTAAACTAAAGACACCATGAATAAAGATGGCCCCTTCCTAACCAAACTGCATCTAATTTGATCTACCTAAATAACTGTAGCAGCAAAAAGAAAAGGTTGAGTTAATAAATGTAAAGACAGAAACCATTTAACTAATGTTAACCAATCAAAGGGAAAAATAAGTTTTAAAGATGAACCTTTCACATATCTTACCTTTCACTCTTTTTGCGCATGGAACCTTTCGCATATCTTCCGTCCATGATGATTAGCACAAATCAAATACAGAAAATTCAAAAAGATATTCAACAAGCTAGAAAGAAAGTTTTTTGAAGGGAATATAGTAGGGGAGAGCCCTACTATTAGATTATATCAAAAAAAATAGGAAACTATACACATACAGTTAATCAATGCCCAACAAGTCTCTGCTGAAGTTGCACGTAACAAATATATGAAACCAGTCTTCTTGACAATACAGATTTCAAAGAGCACACAACTCAGATTCAACAAAAAAAAACATATTTCCTTCTGAGCATTGCTCTTGTATTTAGTTTTGGCTGTAATAGAAATCTGGAATCCAAAGGAAAATTTTATGCTTCAACATGCATTTGTTTCTACATACCCAAATGAATAATGGTGAAGTGTGAGTATTTCATGTAAATAACGTCGAAGTACTTAAGTCATTTGTACCCCCAAATATAATTCATGTAAATATTCAATTAAACTTGGTCAAGAATGATTTGCAGTTCATCTAATTGCTGAGAAGCTATTTCCGCAAGACGTCAATAGAAAATTTTCAAGATATCTCTATTTCTAGAAAGTTTTGAGACTAAAGTTGATGACCGCTTTGCAAATGAATGAAGCTGATGAAAATTATGCTTTGAGACAGAGTTTAGCCATAAGTCACCCAAGAATGAGATTGTTTTTCCATTTCCTGTGGTAGGCCGAGCAATAAGCTCAGAAAGATCCAATGGTTTCCTTTGTAGAACGAAGATCACATAGATAGATCAGCAACCATTTAGAAATTGTTTCAATGAAGTATTTCCAATTTCCCATCATGAATGAAGTTGATGACCTCTTTGCAAATGAATGAAGCTGATGAAAATCATGCTCTGAGACAGAGTTTAGCCATAAGTCATCCAAGAATAAGATTGTTTTTCCATTTCATGCGGTAGGCCAAGCAATAAGCTCGAAATGATCCAATTATTTTCATTTGTAGAACGAAGATCACGTAGATAGATCAACAGCCATTCAGAAATTGTTTCAATGAAGTATTTCCAATTTCCCATCAAATTCATCACTTACCAAAAAGTCATATACAAAACATTTACGGCAAAGCTATATATAGACTTATGAAGGAAATATACATTCCACTAGCAGTATGAAAATTGATCAATCCTAGTCCACCGTATTTCTTTTTATGGGAACTGATTTTCAGGCAACTAAATAGAAAATGCTAGAATAAAGACCACCCCTTTCTAAGCAAATGATGCCAATTTGATCTATGTCTAAAATAACTTCAACGGCACAAGAAAATGCTGAGAGAAAGAAATGGTAAAGTACAGAGAGTAGAATTACAAATTGTTAATCTATGTCCTACAACCAAGGTATAAAAAATACTAAACTGCCAACCAAAAATACCGATACAGCGACACGCCTATATATATTTAAATAATAAATAAATTACATATATATTGTTTTCTATGTTTTCTCATGCTTATCAAATTGAAATAATATAACCTTGTAAAGTGTATCCCGAATGTGTACCACAACAATCAAACATCTTCTAGCTAACTTTCTTGTAAATCAAACATCATCTAATGTTACTACATAATCTTTGTAAATCATACATTCTTGTAAATCAACTACATAATCTAATGTTACTACATAATCTTTGCAACCATGAATCATCTAATGTTACTAAAATCAAAACATACCTCGGTGCCAGCAGGCCCAGCAGCCAGCAGAGATGCGGGAGAGCGGCAGAGCACCGGCGGCTGGAGGAGGCGAGATGCGGGAGAGCGCCGGCGGCTGGAGGAGGCGATGCGGGAGAGCGCTGGCAGCTGGAGGGAGAGTGCCGGCGGCTGGAGGAGGCAAGATGCGGGAGAGCGCCGGCGGCTGGAGGGAGAGCGCCGGCAGCTGGAGGAGGCGAGATGCGGGAGAGCGCCGGCGGCTGGAGGAGGCGAGATGCGGTTGAGTGCCGACGGCTGGAGAAGGCGAGATGCAGGAGAGTGCAGGAGGTGAGATGCGGGAGAGCGCCGGCGGCTGGAGGAAGAGTGCGGCGGCTGGAGGAGGCGAGATGCGGGAGAGCGCCGACGGCTGGAGGAGAGCACCGGCAGCGGGAGGGAGAGCGGGCCGGTGATGGGGAGGAGCGCGCCGGCGAGATGCGGGAGAGGGGCGGCGTTCGCGATGGGGAGGGGTTCGACTGTGCGAGTGGCCGGTGGGGACTGGAGAATGGGGGCGGCGGGAGGAGTGGGTTAGGGTAAAGCCGACCATGTCTCCTGGCGGCTGGCGGGCCACATATTGCCTGGGCCGGCCGTGTCCTGGGCCGTGTCCGACTCATCCATTCGCCATGTCCGACACGTGTCGGAAATTTCAGTAATTAAAATTTATTCAAAATTCGGCCGACACGCCGCCGACAGTGTCCGCACCGTGTCCGTGTCGTATCCGTGTCGAACACGGATACGGCAGTTTAGTGGAGTGTCCGTGCATCATAGGTGTGTACACAATAGGAAAGTCCAAGATATCCGCATAGGTATTGTTGAAGTATAAGTAAATTGTCTACCTTTCCTCATCAGCTTAAAATTTTAGGAGAACTGGCTGGTGCATGCAACTCAATATGGTATTCGAGCTAAGAGGTCTTGAGTTCGAGACCCGGTTGGCGCAATTAAAAAAATAATTGCAGCTCACTTCTATTCCACGTCTTAGGCCTGAGAGAGCCTACATGTGAGGGGGGGGTGTTGAAGTATGTTAGATCAGACCCTGGCCGCATGGCTAGGTCCAACCCGATTTACTTCCCAAACCACATGTCTAAATGGGCTGAACATAATAAGCCCACGGAACAACACACTTATAAGTAGTATTGGGTATTCTCCCTCTAAAAGACTAGTCCATATGGGTGAGGACTCCCTCACACTTATAAGTTGTGATTTTTCCTCTCCCACAACCAATGTGGGATTAGGCACCTGGGCTCTGATACCATATTGAATTGCATGCACTAACCAATTCACCCAAAAAAGCTTAAGTTGATAAGGAAAAGTGGATAATTCACTTATACTTCAACACTTCTCCTCACGTGTAGGCACTCTCAGGCTTAAGACGTAGAAATAGAAATGGGCTGTATTTATTTTTTTTAATTGCGCCAGTCAGGTCTCGAACTCAAGACCTCTTGGCTCTGATACCATATTGAGTTGCATGTACCAACTAATTCACCCAAAAGCTTAAACTGATGAAGAAAAATGGGCAATTCACTTATACTTCAACAGGTATATAGCAAAAGAAGTCATACCTCAGAGATACGATATAAGGAATAAAGGAAGTGATTGAACTAGTAGAATAAAGAAAGGAGACAGATCATCCCATCATGAAGTGAATAACTTAAACTTGAATTCCATGAACAAACCTCAATATTGGAAATTCACAGCACGAAGCATACACAGAGACAGAGCAACCTACGCGTGTGGGGGTACCTTTCCTCCTACCCATCAACCACATCAAAATCCCGTTTTTTTTTCTGTGGAGCAACAAGCGTATGTGAATCAAACTTACACACTAAAAACATGCATCAGCAGGCCAAAACTAGCAAATTAACTCGATCTCAACATGGAAACACGCACGCACATCATGTACCATCCCCATCCCATTCACCCTGGTTCACCCAACCAAACACACCCTTAAATAACTCTACAAAGAACACCATTAACAAAGCACCAAACTGGTAATTTCCAACCCGAAACATGAAAAACATAAGAGCAATTTGGGAGTCTTCGACTAGAACCCCAACCTACATTTGTGAATCACCAAGAGAAGCCCACTGAACCATCTGAAACCTGCGCAATATAAACACGCAAGGAGACATAAGGCAACCGAATTTGTTTGATTCGGATGAGGAAGCACTCCAATTCCGGTGTACACACGCGCTCGCCCACGGCAGCTTAATTGGTCTCATGGGGGAGGAGGGGGGAGATTCGTACCTCACAGCGGTTGAAGCAGAGGCGGTGGAGAATACTCCCGCGGCAGAGGTGGCGGTGGTAGCCCAAGGTTTGGAGACGGGCATTGTATCTCCGTCTACCTTCGTATCCTTGCACAACATAGGGAGGCGTTTGATTTTCTAGGACAGCGCTCTATGCGTGCCTTGCCTCGTGTGATTCGTCTCGGTGATTTCGAGTATCACTTGTACTGTGAGTTTTCGGCTACTTACCCTTTGCAATTCATGGTTCAGTTTATATATTTGTGGAATTGCAAAGTTCTACTCTGGTGGGTTAATTGCTCGATGATAAAATGACTTTACACTGAAATTATATATGATCTTTACTATACATTAGATCTTGAGCTTTCGATAGAATTGCTATTTGGTATATCCTGGTCATTGATGTCATTGAAGTTAATTGCTACACATTGATTTCTTTCAGTGCTCTGTGATCCTTGTTTGGTCACTATATCACAATGCCTTGTGATCCCCTGCCCGGTAACTGTAGTTGGTTATCTAGCTTTGCTATGTTATAATAATCAATGTTGTTTCTGTCAAAAGAATGCTAGATTGATTACTGATCTCATTTGGTGTCCATCAGATGATATTCATGATCTTTTTACTTCTGTAATAGCAAAGTCCTATATAAGCTCAAGATCAAATCTATAAGCTGACATATATAATTAAGATTGCATTTTGTCATAGCGGAGACGGCAAAAAGTAAATCTTGTGTAACTAGCTTTCTAAGAGCAATATATAAAAGTCAAAACTTTATTAACATGTCATATTTGATCATGTTCAAATCAGCATTCAGTGGCAATTATTTTCAGTTGTATATGCTGATTTTTGAGTTATGCATGATATATGTTCGAAGCATATGTTTATTTCTTAATGGCTTAAGGAGTTCATATGGTTATATGTTAGTTAAGTCATTTATATGCTTGTTATATTATGCTTTTGTCTTTATAGAATATGTTGGAATTAATTATAACTATATGCTTATACTGCAATATTTACAACATAAATTGCCATACATAACAAATGGCAGAAAACATGTTTACATAGCATCCTTGCATGAACATTGCGTATTTATTTTATTTCCATAATTATTCATTGCATTTCGTCTTTTTTGCATATTCGCTTCATACCATCGCTCAAATCTTATAAATTATTATAAAAGTTGCATTAATTATTTTCTGTCTCATGATGCAGGTAGAATGCCTTAGCAAATAGCTCAGGCCCACATATCAATTTTGGAGCTACCATGAGACTGAACCGGAGGAATAACGGGTTCCAAAAATGCTGTCAAGACCTTTCGATGTCCAAACGGGGATCCAAGATGAGCTTAAATAGGGAGGACACTGCCCGAGGCTCCAAGCATTTGCAGGGCGCCACCAGCGGCTTTCCCTCCGCCGCGTTGCCGCCTTCGCCAGCGGCTTCCACCATGTCAGGCTGAATGGAAGTACTCAGTTCTGAAGAAGGTTCAGAAAGGAACAGAGGGCTAGTAATAGAAGATGGAGGGCCCGGATCGCTTTTACCCCTTTGCTAAGTTCCTTCGGGTGGTTAGCAGTCATTCGTTACTGTTTACTGAATTTGCCGTCACTTTTCGCCTTCAAGCTGTAGCTCTATTAAAGCAGACTTCTGGACAGCACGTGAGGAAGGGGCGTAGTCCATATAAGCCTCCCTTATTGTAATTCGGAAACCACTATGAAATGAAACCCTAGTTTATCTACTATCTTCTTTGTTCATTTACTTTGTCCTTTTGCAATTTATGCCACAATTCCCAAATCTTTGTTCTGAATTCGAATTTGCTCAGCCCCAATCTACTTGGGGTCTGATGGTATCAGAGCGATACAGATCCTTGGCCATTCGAGATCTGAAGCAATTCTTGAGAGGTGAGGGTTGGGGAAAAGATTCCCTGAAAATCCCTGAGCTAGCTCAAGAAGGCTTGGATCTGAGTGGGAATCGATCGGAATCAATATCTAATAGAGATGGGAGGATTCACTTCTCTCCCTGTGAAATTCTAAATCTATTAGAGGAGGCGAACTAGTTTGGAAACCAAGATGCCGAGAGGAGGTCAGACCCAATCTGGTGGGAGATGTTGAAGAGCTAAATAAAGAGCTAACCCTGCATGCAAAATCAAATGGATGAGAACTGCATGCAAGATCAATTGAGTCAGCTACAAGACCAGATGTCGAGGAATTCGGCACAAATGAGCCATGTGATGGGCTTAAGTCATTGGTTCAGAAACAAGGGCCTGGAGAAGTTGATAGTGCTGCACGGGTTCTACAAGGAGAGGGTACTCCCTGGGGACAGACAGAAACTCGGCCACACACTCCAACCGAATTACCCCATGCAACTCCAGGCAATGGTCATTCATTCGCCTCACATCCAACTACAATTCCACCAGCTACTCAGGTAAATTTTAATCCCTCTTTTGGAATGACACGGTTCAGTGTTGCATCTCCTGTCCCAGACAGTTGCACATATGGGATTAGTGTCTTCCCTCCTATTATGGCTAGCCATCAAAAAAACTCGACCTGCGGGGGGCAAGAAACCCCCGGGCATTTTTGCTTAAGAAGAAGATCCTCTAGCCCCGATTGCCCCCACCCAGCAATCATCTGTGAGAGCGACCACGACCTCGACCACGACTAGGGCCAACCTTAGACCTGTGCTTTGGTGCGGGAGCAGCGAGTGGTTTTCCCTCAGTTTGAACCCACCTACTAGAGCGCTCTAACCATTACGCTAGAGGCCCGTTCGCTTATGGCTAGCCATCCCCACAGCAAATTGCACAAATGGGGTCAATGTGTTCCCACTGATTTTGGCAGGCAATACGATTGCTCCACAGTATGTCACCTCTAATCCTCCATATGTACCACAGTATGCATACCCCTATCAGAATCACTACCCTCCTGTATATGGACAACCAAATACACGTGAATATCCATGGGCAAGGCCACCAGAAGTGACTAGTGAGTCATAATCCTCAAACCCAATGGCAAGCTCCACACAACAGAGAGGGCAATGGTTACAATCAGCAATTCAGTAAGGGACCGAAACTGAAGTTCCAAAATTTGATGGTGATCAACTCGAAGCATGGATTAGGAAGGCAGAGAAATGCTTTAAACTTGGGAAAACTCCTGAAGAACAGAAGGTAGCAATTGCTGAAATCTATTTAATAGGAAGGGCTGATCAATGGGTCAGTAGCAACAAGATTGACACTAAAAAGCTAATCTGGCCGCAGTTCTGTGCAATGATCAACAAGAGTTTTGCTATGGAGATAAGATATGATGTGGTTGAATCATTCAGGGCATTGTCACAAGTGGGAGCAGTAGTCTTATATAGATAAATTTGAGGAGATGATGACACTAGTAAAAAGGAACAATCCCCAATTCAATCACAGCGGCTGCGGCGATGCACTCGCCAGCGTTGGGAAAGACATACGCGTTCCAGCCAAGATAGTGGAGCTAGAGAGCTCAAATTTGAGAAGAATCGGGAGGAGACGATGGCAAAGAGAGTGACGTGGTTGGTTGTTTAAATAGCGCAAGGAGGAAACACTGGGGAATGAAGGGCAAAACCGAGGGCACAATGAGGGTTCTGCAGGCAAAGCGGCGGCTCTTGCTAGTCAAGGATGCGACAGGACAAAGTGAGGACGACATAGGGGTCCAGAGGCTTGGGCAGGGTGCTTGAGGAGAGGTCAGAGGGATCGGCTTTTTGCAGACGCTACAATTCCTTGTCGTGGCCCTGCTGGCTACAGCCATGGAGGCATCTAGAGGTGGAAGGAGTCCACAAGGGGGCCCTGACTACAGTGAGAGGAGTTGAGGTGTACTAAGGGTTTTGTAACACCCTGGCCCCTTCTCTGAGCCCAAAGTGTTATCACCTACTCTATAATGCTACTAATTCCAACTTTTGCCACTGGTCTTGCACAGCGACTCCTTTAGTTAAATAACATCCAAACGACAAAAGTCATAAACTTAATACAAAGTGCAGAAGCAGAAGTATAAATATGCTAACTACCAAAAAAACTCATATGCTATACAAGATTAAATAATTCTTGTTATGACATGCTTTTAATATTAACTACCTGTCATGCCATCAAAGTTTAAACATGTCGACTAAAAGTGATATGTAAATTATTGTTGTACTCTATAATGCTATTAATTCCAACTTTTACCACTGTTCGCCTCCGCCGCTCCTCCGCCACACGCCATCAACCACTACTCGACCACCAATGCTCGTGATGGACGCCGTGGTGGCCGCAACCGCCGAGGCGTGCGCGGTTCGCCGCGGGCGCGCAGCGGTCCGCCGTGGCACCGCCGCTTTGTGGTGGTCGATCATCTCCATCGACCGGTCCTCGGTTCTCGCTTCAACCCATGGATCGCCTCCCGGCGGTCGGTGGTGCCCTCGCCGCTCCCGCCTCCTCGGCGCTCCACCTCGTGCTCATACCGCTTTCACGCCGTCCGAGTCTTCCACCCTGCACTGGATCAGCAGGTCTCATTACGGCCACAACCAACAAGCCGTCCAAGGACATGGTGGCTGGGTCATGGACAGGCGCCACTTCCCACATGACGGCATGCATTTACTACACTCCTCTCTTCCCACCTCCACCTCATTCGTCTTGTTGTCCCCAACCTAGTCCATAACCTTCTTTCATTAGACAATTCACTCGTGATAACCATTGCTCTATTGAGTTTGACGCCTTTGGTTTTTCCATTAAGGATCCCGACACACAGATGATGCTTCACTGCGATAGTACGAGCGACCTCTACACCATACCTCCGCCGCCACCTCGGCTCCCCAAAGACCCACAACGCCGTCTCCTCCCGGTTATGGCATCGTCTTGGTCATCCCGCATCGCCACCTCGACACCCTACATAAAAACTTGCTCATTTCATGTAATAAGTAGACCGCTCTCTTTGCCACCCCGTCAACTTGGCAAACATACGCATCTCCCTTTGTTACCTCTTCTTCGCGCTCCTCTGCGCTTTTGAGCGAGTTCATTGTGACTCCTTTAGTTAAATAACATCCAAACAACAAAAGTCATAAACTTGATACAAAGTGCACCATCCGATGGTGACACGGGCTCGATCACCGCCGATCCTCTGGGAGAAGCGATCCAAATCGACGCCGCGATGGCCGAGGAGCACAAGGCCCTATAAATATGCTAACTACCAAAAAAACTCATATGCTATACAAGATTAAATAATTCTTGTTATGACATGCTTTTAATATTAACTACCTGTCATGCCATCAAAGTTTAAACTTGTCAACTAAAAGTGATATGTAAATTATTGTTGTACGTGGAATAACTGTGCTAATCCCGCCTGTACATGTCGCCATCATTAGTCACCTAAAAAGACAAACAACAAAGGGAGAGTCCGAAGACTTAGCAAGCACATAATAAAATAGTGACGACAACAAAAACAATTCACTAATCTTTGTAAAATACAATCCTTGTAACTATTAGTAAATCACATATCTTACAAAACTGTAACATAAACTCAGCAACTGTTCCATTGTCACCAGTTTCTTCCATATATGCAATGCAATGCCATATCCACATGCATCTACTGAGCTCATACCGGTAAAGCTGAGTGTTCACCTGTCAATGAACCACTCGTGCCCCACCCTTTTTCAAACGGGCAACAAACTCCACTCCCGTGGAGCGCCTACCTTAGTAAGTCTTACTCGTGAGTACTCCAGATTAGTCATGTATCTTTCTCACCGACTTTATTAGAATAGTTACATAACTTTGTCTTCGGCTTAGCTTGTGCAACTCATGTCATGATGAATGTAAATAATGCAACATCTTTTCAGCATTCACAATCAACTCCACAGACTCCACTCTCGTGGAGTGCCTACCGAAGTAGGTCTTTATCCCACTACCGCGGGATGCCTACGCAAAGTAGATCTTTAGTACAAGTGCGTAGCACGATGCAACACTATTTCAGCATAACAATCAACCATAAGCATCTCTTATCATAGTATAATCAACAGTATAATCAACAGACAAGCAGGGATACCATTTAATAAAATGACATAAAGCAAATACCAAGCATTCATCACAATCCATTATTCTAATATGCATTTGCTTGTTTACTTGTGAAGAATGTAAGGACAGCAATACACGCAAGCATGCAAATAACATCGGTTCTATGTGCACAGACAACCGACAATGTTCCTATGTGCAAATCCGACACCAATAACCTCCCTATTACCGGATAACTTTCTAATGCTCCGGTACTCAAGCGACTATAATTTAAGGCTTGCACCATCTATATTCACAAATAAATCTTATTTACACGCGCTCATGGTAGGGCTGAAGAGAGTTGTGATGGCTGCTTTCCTATGTCGGTGGTACCGGTTCTTGCTTGGGAGAAGATGGTGGCCGCCTCTTCCTAGGGTTGCCGCCCAGTTGCTTGTGCCTTCTAGCGCCCTTTCCCCTCTCTGATTCGTTGTCGAGCTCCTCCCTCCTCTTGGTTGGCTTGATGGTGGTGACTTTGGGTGACGAAGGGAAATTGGTCTCAACTTTGTGGGGCTGTGGCTGGCGATGGTGTTGGTTGTGGTTTTGTTGGCGTTGGTTATCAAATGGGACTTTGCCTTCCTTGCCCAGTTGGCTTCGGCTTTGCCACTTGTGCTAGTTTCGCTTTTGGCGCCTTCTTATGTGATGTGGCTTTACTATGCTATGTGTTTTGCTAGTTGATATTTTGGTGACCAAATGGGATTTTACTTCTTTTTGTATTCCTTGGGTATTACATTCTACCCCCTTAACAAAATTCGACCCCCAATTCTGACGCTAGACAATCCACCCAGAGAACACGACACTCTTTAACTCGTACATGTAGAGAATAACTTCGGGTACTCCTTGCGCATGCGAGGCTCCGACTCCCCAGTTACCTTGTGCTCAGTCTGATTCAACCAACGCACGATAACATCCCTTAACACCTCATGCCTCAGTATATAATGAAAATTTCCAACAGAAAATCACTTCATCGCAATAAACCCTCATAGAAAACGAACACCCATATCAATCCTTGTCCTAATAAAAGCTATCCCACCTATAAATGTAGAATAGTTTCACTTCACAAATCAACATTGCTCTTCAAAAAGACGAAATCACACCTTTCTTGGTCATCTTGGAATGTTATCTAATCGCTGTTGAACGTGCGACGAGACTAAAAGAAGAGTTCAAACGATTAGGAAAGTTTAGACGATTCCTACATCACCGTAGGATACTAACCATACTGATAGGCCAAGATAAATACTTATACCCATTCAATTATCACAGAAGAAAATACAAGGTTCCTCCAAACCTCACTACCAAATAACACCAAAATCAACACATGCTACAAACAAACCTCCAACTTCAGATGCACAAAAGTACTCACTTTAAATACATACTACCTATCTTAGGGGTTTATACAAAACACACTACTACATTAACTATAACACAACATGAGCCTTCATGCAAGACATGCGTGGATTCCGGGTAGCACCTAAGCAGCGAGAGATCTAATTGGTGGCACCAGAAATGGTGGCGATGTAGTGTGCTAAACTGGAACGATTGGTGCAGGACACCAGAAATACCAAGCGGGTGGCACCCAGGAAAAAGAAGGTTGCGATGTAGATATCGGCCCCCACTTAATGATACTAGAGGGGTTCTGACGACAAACCAGCTTCTTGTGGCCTGATCGGCTACAATGTTGACACTTCCCCATGAAGGAATATTGAACGGCACGGTGCCCTTCAACACACTTGAAACAGATCATGCCCTGCCTTGGGACCGGATAATATGGGTATACTGTGGTCGCCAGGGAAGAACGAGGCGTTGCAAAAGTAAACGGGCTCGACTGAAAAGGTCGAGTCAACAACGGAGGTCACTATCCCTCCTGGAATCTTTTGGGAACAGGTAGCTGAGAAGACCCGCTTTCACCTCCAAAGCTCCCTTTTTCTAAAACATAGCGACACTCCTGCACTTGCTGACGAAGCATTTGAACCTCCCTCTGAAGATTTCGCAACTTGGTTACCGAATCTACTAGAACACCAACGACTGGTTGAACAGCTGAAACGACATCCTCACCCACATTACCGATTGCTCTCCTCAGCTAAAGGTGGTGGCACTGTTGGGCCGCACCCGCGACCACGGCAACGACATCCACCACGACCACGACCTCTACCCTTCGACATACCTTCTACACCCCAAACAACCAACAGCACAATCAGTTCTCAAATATCTATCGCATACCATGATTAGACAAGGATGCGGCTAATCTAACGTAGATGCAATGTTTTAACAGGAAAACTATTTTCTCCAGTCATGCTGAACATCACAACAAACACACTAGACAAATAACACAAAAAAACAGAGAGGTGCAACAAAATCCAAATCTTATATTATCCTAGTCGACGCACCTAGGCTCACTCTACACTCTGACTCAAGACCATCCAAACTACGTGTTAGGGAAACGCTCAGGGCTCATTCCTGAGTACGCTCATGACTTCATTCCTTGGTACGCTGAAACTTACACGTTCGGGAGCGCCACGAGCACTCGTCCAAGAAATCACATATGTAGAAGTGAGAGAAATCATGTAACACTTAAGACACAACCACATAAATCAACTGGGAGTTATGTAGATCTCCTACCACACTCCAAGCATTCATCATCACTAGAAACTGAACATGACCTCCTCTGAAGTCACGAACTTCAAATGACTATGTACATCAAAACACGAAGCATTTGTCCTAAATGCCAACCAGGAAAATCAATCAAAATTCTTTATCGTAGGACAACGATAAGCCATTACCTCTAGTATTGCTTACACAAATTAGCAAATATCAATTTACTAAAACAAGAATCATTGATTTTCAATATTCTATCATAAACCTTTCCAAGGTTTCCCATCCTTACTCCCTAGCTCACCAGATACTTTATTCCTTCATATTTACTCTATAACTCATCGAACTCAGCCAACTTACTATACAAAATAGCACCATCATAACGAATATCGATTACGCATACCACATGGTGCGGACAAAGCTCTTTGATCAAAATAACCACTATCAATAAATAATCCCGTAAGCACCTAATTCGAGGGTACTAACTAAAATCCACCAACTCAAATCTTTAGGGATGATCAATCACCTAGATTTCATCACACAACATATGTACTCCCATGAACTATATTTACTATTATCCTAAGCATAGGATCCATCTGTTCTACCTCTGTAAGCGTGCTCATAATTTCCTACACATGCGGAACAACTTCACCAACTTGTGCTTAGAGACTGTTGCCAAATCTCACTAGAACTTTATTAACTTCATCCTTCAAAATCCAAGTCTCACACAACTGCACAATAATTCTTCTCCATTCAATTTAGCTGGAGACTATTCGACGCCAAGATCTCCATTCTGATCCTCCCAACTAATTCCGTTAAAGTTCTAAAATTACAACTATTAGAACCTTCTAAGACATCAGTCGTGTTTATAACAATCAATCATTCAATGTGGTTCAACAATTTAAGCCGCCTTAATAACCTATTGATTCACCTATATTTCAAATCCAATTATTAAGCAGAAATAGATCTACCTTACACCGCTACCTCTCATATAAATAATGAATCCCCATTGAATTCAAATCAACTTCAACCCCATGGCATAACTAAAATTACTCTCTTGGGTTCTCACAATCTAAAATTTCATGCCTTACCAGCCCGTTACTTTAATCATAACCACTCACATAAGCCTGACCCAACATTACCGCAACTATTGAAGTCCTCTCGGGTAAAGCATTAGGCCTCAAGGCGCAAGTTACTCCAAACATCCATATAATCAAAATTCCCATTGAATGCTAGACTTGCAAAGGGTTCTTCCCATTATTAGCTATGATTCAATAACTCAAGGGGTCATTAACCTAAGGATACTCACTATCCCAAAATTAGGGCAAAACATCTTATGAACAACATGTCGCTACCTCTATACTTCAAATGGCAGCACGACCTAGCCACTTCAGCGGCCACAACGTCTGCCTCTTTTGCATCACGAAGTGATACAATCACAACGAAGTCCACTTGGACACACAAGCGACAAATCCAACCGCTTGCCAATCACTCACAAGTATTTATCTTAAAACATTACAAATAAACAACACAACTAGCAGAAACGTAAATGCAATTCTTGACCCAACCCCATCCTATTTTGCACCAGAGTGCGTCAAGTTTTAGTAATTGTTGAATCTAAGCCAAGTCTTAATTTAATTAATTAAGACAACTTAGGTTGCCAAATTATCCACCACAAACCCGCTCTGATACCAACTGTAACACCCAAGCCCAACTACTCTATGATGCTACCAATTCCAACTTTTGCCGCTTGTCTTGCGTGCGACTCCTTTAGTTAAAATAACATCCAAATGGCAAAAGTCATAGACTTGACACTAAGCGCAGAAGCAGAGATAAATATGCTAACTACCAAAAGGAATTCATGTGCCATTAAAGTTTAAATAATTCTTGTTATGACATGCTTTTAATATTAACTACCTGTCATGCCATTAAAGTTTAAACCTGTCGACTAAAGGTGATATGTAAATTATTGTTGTACATGGAATAACTGTGCTAATCCTACCTGTACATGTCGCTTTCAATAGTCACCTAAAAAAACAACAAAGCAAGGGAGAGTCTAAAGACTCAGCAAACACATAATAAAATAATGACGACAACAAAAACAATTCACTAATCTTTGTAAAACACAATTCTTGTAACTATCAGTAAATTACAAAACTACAACATAAACTCTACAACTGTTCCATTATCACCAGTTTCTTCCATACAATGCCATGTCTACATGTATCCGCCGAGCTCATACCGGTGAAGCTGAGTGTTCACCCATCGATGAACCACTCCTGCCCCGCCCTTTTTCATATATGCCACAAACTCCACTCCTGTGGAGCGTCTACCTCAGTAGGTCTTACTTGTGAGCACTCTGGATTAGTCATGTATCTTTCTCACCGACCTCACCAGAATAGTTACATGACTTTGTCTCGCCTTGGCTCGTGCAACTCATGTCACTATGAATGTAAATGATGCAATATCCTTTCAACATTCACAATCAACTCTACATAGACTCCACTCCCGTTGAGTGCCTACCGAAGTAGGTCTTTATCCCACTACCGCAGGATGCCTACGCGAAGTAGATCTTTAGTACAAGTGTGTAGCACGACGCAACACTATTTTAGCATAACAATCAACCATAAGCATCTCTTGTCACAGTATAATCAACAAACAAGCAGAGATACCATTTAATAAAATGATATAAAACATAGAATACAAAGCAAATACAAGCATTCATCACAATCCATTATTCTAATATACACTTGCATGTTTACTTGTGAAGAATGAAAGGACAGCACGAATCCCATGCCTGCCCCTAAACAAACATCTATTTCAATTCATTGCTATAGCAATACACACAAGCATGTAAATAGCATCAATTCTATATGCATAGACAACCGACAATGTTCCTATGCGCAAATTCAACACCAATAACCTCCCTATTACCATATACCTTTCTAATGCTCTGATACCCAAGTGACCATAATTTAAGGCTTGCGCTATATTCATTAATAAATCTTATTTACATGCATTTAATCTTTTTTTTCTCACCTTCCCTTTTTTCCCCTCTTCTTTCCTTTCCTTTTTTCCTTCCTCTGCTTTTCTTCCCTCTTTTTCCCCTTTCCAACTGACTCCACTGATTCCTTATGTCCTCTCTCTCTCCCCTAGCTCCTCCTTTCCTCACGCCGACCGGATCCACCCCTCGGCGTCGCGTCTCCGGCACCTCGGCGTCGCGCCGCCTCAGCCTCTCCCCAGCCCTGGCGCCTCCACCTCCGATTCCGCCCTGCACCTCCTCAGCTCAGCTCAGCTGTGCCGTGGCTACGCCACCGTTAAGTTGCCGCACGACAACGCCGCTGCCACTAGGCCCCCTCTGCGCCGCCACCTCCATTCTGCCTCTATCCTCGGCTCCAGCGCCTCCAGCCGCTGGCCGACTCAGCTTCGGCTCCTGTGACTCTAGCGCCTCCTCATCTCTTGTGCCCTTGGCCTAGCACCAGCCGTCGCCCTATTCGGCCGCCACGTCTCCTGGCTAACCAGCTTGGCCGTGCCTGGCTCGGCTGCAACGCCCGAATGCCCTCCTGCTCAGCTCCTGCTGTCGGGCCCTGCATCCGTCGCCTACGCCCGCGAATCAGCTTCCCCTCTACTCGACGTGCCACCTCCAGGCTGTCCGTCTCCTGTGGCCGCGCCTCCCCGACCTCCGATGATTGCCGGTTGGATTCATGGTGGGGCTGAAGAGAGTTGTGATGGCTGCTTTCCCGTGTCGATGGTATCGGTTCTTGCTTGGGAGAAGATTGCGGCCGCCTCTTCCTAGGGTTGCCACCCGGTTGCTTGTGCCTTCTCCTAGCACCCTTTCCCCTCTCTGATTCGTTGTCGAGCTCCTCCCTCCTCCTCTTGGCTAGCTTGATGGTGGTGGCATTGGGTCACGAAAGGAAATTAGCCTCAGCTTTGTGGGGCTGTGGCTGGCGATGGTATTGGTTGTGGTTTTGTTGGCGTTGGTGATCAAATGGGACTTGCCTCCCTTGCCCGATTGGCTTCGGCTTTTCCGCGTGTGCTAGTAGTGTTTTTGGTGCCTTCTTATGTGAGGTGGCTTTACTGTGCTATGTGGTTTACCGATTGATATTTTGGTGACCATATGGGATTTTACTTCTTTTTTTATTCCATGGGTATTATAGGTTTGGGAATTTTTAGACAGCAATCAAGTTTGAAAAATTATGAAAATTTTTGTTAAGGCTTCTGACACAGTGTAGATTCTAGTGTGATTTCTCCAGAATTTTATATAATAAAGATCTCTAAACAATTCTTTGAATGATACTGTTTTGCACTATTTGAATTTAAAATTTTTCCATGTTTACACTAAGACTTTGCAGGATTTTTAAACAAAGAAAAGGAGTTCCAAAAATCGTGAAAATTCTTGGAGGCTCCTGGCGTAGTCTAATTCTTAATAAAATTTAATCCCATCAATTACTAGCTCCCAGTTTGTTCTTGAAAATTAATTGGTTGCTGCAGCTTTTAGGTAGGATTTTTAGTTATTCAAAAATACAAAGGTTCAAAAATTAAGCCAAAATGTTTTTCATGCACTTGCAACAAAGAATTCAATTAAATTATCTCCCACATATGTTAATAATTAATTAATTTTAGAAAATCATTTTTAGCTGCTAAAATTTAGAAAAGCTTTTAATAAATGCTCAAATTTTTGAAAATCCATCAAAATGCAGGAAACAATTATTTGAGCATAATTTAATTAGTAACTAGAATTTTGGGAAGTTACAATTCCCTACGCTCAAACCCTCCTACAAATCATCCAGCCTGTGACATCCACAGCACTTATTTTCATTGACCCCACAATAAAAAAGAAAAAATTTTATAAAACAAAAAGGTACAGTTAAGTTTGAACTACCAACTGCTATGCAACACTTGTACTAACCGGACAACGATTGAATTAACTAGGCTAATATCATTTTCATTGTATGGACCATAGGAAACACATTAATATGCTATGTTAATGCGAGACATTTTCGTCAAGTCTAAGACAAAACATGTATACACACACACACAACATCAGAGATGAAAATTTCTCATATTTAATCATAATAAATTCTACTCAAGAACACAAAAAAATATTAGCTTCTGATTGAAACCTAACAAAATAATCTAAAAATGGATAGAAAGCTCAAAATCCGATATGAGATTTGATACATTCCCCTCACAAATCACTCTTTCGGAGGGATTAGCAATACATTGCCAACCAAATATCTCACAAATCACTCTAGATCTAAACATCACAAGGATAACATTGTCATCTTTTCTAATCATGCAATGAATAAACAAAGTTCTTATTCTCTCAATCTCTTCTTCAACTAAACCTCAAGAGCCATGCAGCGCTATGACCAGCCGTTCAAAGACGAGTGCCCTACCCTCAGTCCTCGAACCCGTACCTAACCAACCTGTACCACAACAAAGGTTATCTTTTATAGTTAAAAAGATTATATTGGATTGTTAGAATGCCATCACTATATAAGCACGACATTGTTATTTTTTCTAATCAAGCAATGAATAAACAAAGTTCTTATTCTCTTCATCTCTTCTTCAACTAAGCCTTAAGAGCCTTGGACCCGTACCTAACCAACCCGTACCACAACACTCTCATCTCATAAGATCTAGCTTGAAAGAAGATCTTTCGGTCAGCAGCTTTGTGAGACTTATTTTCATTCAACCACCATGAATAGGAACCTTTTGTTCATGTAAGAAAACAATCGCCAACGGTGTCACAGAGTGGCTTATTGCTAAGGATTCATGGTTCTATTAGATTTACCACGACAGATACGCCTCCTTTCTTTTCCATACAATTCTGTTTGTATAAAGTAAACCGTTTATAAATTTGCCATATTTTTTAAACTTCTAAGTCTGCTTTTGACACATTCATCGAGAATAGATCCGTTAGTTCAAAATTGCACTTATGTCCATTGTTCATTTGTAATGTGAACAAGCAAGCCACATCATAAAAAACTTTTGGGTTTGTCTTTGTTATATTAGATCTCGGTTAGCGTCAAGAGTTAATTATATATTTAGTGCAATGTGCAATTTACTCTTAAAAAAACTACTACCGAAGTTCAAGTAATAGTAGGTCATGTTCAATTTGAACATAACAATAAAAAGAGAAAATAAAGGAAGAAGAGTTTATGTACCTGGAAACTTCAGTACGATTACTCAAGGCAGAGAAGAAAAGGGAAAGAGAAACCATCTGAACGTTTTCAGATCCATGAGAGAGCAGATCCCAGTAAGGTTGACCAAATCTGACTGTAAGAAATACAGCCTGGGGTAATGAGTCTCTTCCATTCAAATATACCTTCATATTTATCCCCCATGAACTAATACACAACGAAATAAGTTAAACAAAAGGAGTTGGCCCCCAAAACACCGAGCAAAGCTGCAATCGGAAAAAAAGAATCCAATCTGACATTTGCAAGGAGAGAAGTCATCTGACATTCAAATTCTTTGGATGAAGCATTGCTTTATTTGCTTCAGCAAAACAAAACAAGGCCAACACCTCTTTAGTGCTAATTCAACAGACCCCCTCACCCCCACATACCATACTGCCAGTCTGCCACTGATCTGCTGTGACCAATCTGAATTCTGAACCAATTCTAACCATTGAGGTATACTGCCACTGAAAGCATAACAAGCTGATATCAATAGTGTAAATCTCAGTAGCCAAGTCGAGGGGGGCAAATAGCACAGGGAAATAACTGAAACAACATTACAGTAACTGCATTGATCATTTCAGATGAAGGATATCTAGACCATTGTCCATAACACCTTTATCAACACATTGAAATATCTAAATTAACTTCTGAAGATCATTCTGCCATAAAGGATTGCAATACAGAGATATAAGAAGCAAAGATAAATTCTCACCACGACGATTGACCGCCCTGAATCCATTGTTTCTTTGTGTGGAAAACAAATATACAGGCAAGTAAACTGGAGACGACATGAATAAAGATGGCCCCTTCCTAACCAAACTGCATCTGATTTGATCTCCGTAAATAACTGTAGCAGCAAAAAGAAAAGGCTGAGTTAATAAATGTAAAGACAGAAACCATTTAACTAATGTTAACCAATCAAATCGAAAATAAGTTTTAAAGATGAACCTTTCACTCTTTTCGCGCATGGAACCTTTCGCATATCTTCCGTCCATGATGATTAGCACGAATCAAATATAGAAAATTCAAAAAGATATTCAGCAAGCTATAGAAAGAAAGCTTTTTGAAGGGAATATAGTAGGGGAGAGCCCTACTATTAGATTATATCAAAAATAGGAAACTGTAAAGATACAGTTAATCAATGCCCAACAAGTCTCTGCTGAAGTTGCATGTAACGAATATATGAAACCAGTCTTCTTGACAATCCAGATTTCAAAGAGCACACAACTCAGATTCAACAAAAAAAAAACATCTTTCCTTCTGAGCATTGCTCTTGTATGTAGTTTTTGCCTGTAATAGAAATTTGGAATCCAAAGGAAACTTCTATGCTTCAACGTGCATTTGTTTCTACATACCCAAATGAATAATGGTGGAAGTGTGAGTATTTCATGTAAATAACTTCGAAGTACTTAAGTCATTTGTACCCCAAATATAAGTCCTGTAAATATTCAGTTAAACTTGGTCAAGAATGATTTGCAATTCATCTAATTGCTGAGAAGCAATTTCCGCAAGACTTCGATAGAAAATTTTCAAGATATCTCTGTTTCTAGAAAGTTTTGAGACTAAAGTTGATGACCGCTTTCCAAATGAATGAAGCTGATGAAAATCATGCTTTGAGACAGAGTTTAGCCATAAGTCACCGAAGAATGAGATTGTTTTTCCATTTCCTGTGGTAGGCCGAGCAATAAGCTCAAAAAGATCCAATGGTTTCCTTTGTAGAACGAAGATCACATAGATAGATTAGCAACCATTCAGAAATTGTTTCGATGAAGTATTTTCAATTTCCCATCATGAATGAAGTTGATGACCTCTTTGCAAATGAATGAAGTAGATGAAAATCATGCTCTGAGACAGAGTTTAGCCATAAGTCATCCAAGAATAAGATTGTTTTTCCATTTCATGTGATAGGCCGAGCAATAAGCTCAAAAAGATCCAATTATTTTCATTTGTAGAACGAAGATCACACAGATAGATCAGCAGCCATTCAGTAATTGTTTCAATGAATTATGTCCGAATTCCCATCAAAGTTATCACTTCCCAAAAAGTCATAAACAAAACATTTACGTCAAAGCTATGTCCAAAAATAAGAAACCAATCTACCTCTGTGAAATTTCTTCGGATGAAGTATTGTTAGCAAGGTTGTCACGGCAGGACATCCTCAAGGCGAGATATGATGAGCTAATGGGGTTGACTTAAGACAACAAATTAGAGAGGTCAAAGACAGTTGCATACCTTGATGTCCTGCCTTCTTTTGCTCTTTTCCCATCACCGCTCCACAAAGCACAAACATTCACAAATCAGATCAGATGGCACAAGGCTGAGACAAAGAAATGGTAAAGTACAGAGAGTAGAATTACAAATTGTTAATCTATGTCCTACAACCAAGGTAAAAAAAATACTAAACTGCCAAACAAAAAGCCTTTCCTGAACAGTGAAAACATGGTACTATTTCATGATGCTATTGCAAAGAGAGCAGCGGCTTTGTTACAAACAGCAGAAGCCTCAAAGTTAGGACGAAGATGAGTAAGCTGCAAACATACTTAGGTTTGTTGAACCAAGATACCTCAAGTATAATGATGCAAAACCGATGCGATATGAATAAGTCCTAGATGAGTTAGCTAAGGAAATATTTCCAGTGCCACCCTCCTGATCCATGTAGTGTTTATGTGTGTATTATCTAAGTGTTATGTATCCCTTTGTATCCCTCTACTGATTGTACTCAATGTAGTGTTTGTGTACTATCATATAAATGTAAGGCCTCCTATGTATGTGCGTAATCGTATGTGCCATCTATGTAATGTTAAGTTCATGTAATCCCTTTCTAATTCATGTTATGTAATGTTGCAGGTCCACCTTTAGTGTTGTTGTATTCACTAATTATGTGTTGTTGTATGACAACAGCATGAAAACAACAAATCAGTGCCTCATGTTGACAAAGTATGTTTAGAAACATTGCCTCATGTTGACAAAGTAAAACAACAAATCATTGCACAAAATAAAGTTATTATAACTTGTAGATATCCTAAATGTATGATCTCTGTTGCACCTCCTATCCTTGCAAATCAACACCTTCCATCTGGTGACATTACAGGTCCTACAACAATAAATCAAAAATTAAGCGAGGAAAAGATAAGAGATATTCTGCACTAATGGCAAAGTGTGGGTACTAGACTAACCTGTAAATACTGGCCCAATGTCAGGATATCAACACCTATGGCCCTTAAGTCAATCATGGCTTGTTTCACCTCCTCATCAGTCTCTCCAAGACCAAGCATGACAGAGGACTTGGTTATCATGCCCTCTTTGCAACATTTAGCATGCTTCAGAACAGCTAAGCTCTGATCATATATGTAAAAATGAGAGAAGATAAGATATGCTTACAATACCAGAGGGCAGAGGCCATGAGACAAAACATAGATACAAGGGATTAACTAGGTATTGCCAGAAGATATTGATTTTTGTAATTATTCTAGAAAAAAAATGTAATTTCTGTAACTAGCAAATTCACTGGATCCCAACAGGGAAACACGCACGTAAGCACATCATGTACCATCCCATCCCATTCACCCCGGTTCACCCAACCAACCAAACCCTTAAATAACTCTACCAAGAACACCATTAACAAAGCACCAAACTGGTAATTTCCAACACGAAACATGAAAAAGATAGAACGATCTGGGAGTCTTCGAGTAGAACCCCAACCTACATTTGCGAATCACCTAGAGAAGCCCACTAAACCATCTGAAACCTACGCAATCTAAACACGCAAGGAGAGACAAGGCAACCGAATTCGTTCGATTCGGACGAGGAAACGCTCCAATTGAGGTGTACACGCGCGCTCGCCCGCGGCGGCTTAACGGGTCTCGTGGGGGATGAGGGGAGGGGAGATCCGTACCTCGCAGCGACGCGCGCGCGCGGTGGCTCGATGGATGCGCGCGGTGGAAGCAGATGCGGTGGAGAATACTCCCGCGGCAGAGGCGGCGGCAGTGAAGAGGTTCGCCTCGCTCCTCCGGCGCCGTCAAACAGCAGCAAGCCGGATCCCGAGCGACGGTTCGGTTCGCAATGGTGGGTGCGAGGGTTTCTGACCCGAGGCGGCGGCGGGGGAAGCGACTGCGGAGGTCCTCGTCGGCCATCCTCTCCTCTCCGGCGCCTTCAAGGCTTCAAGGGAGTCAGAGCTGTGACCACGGTTCGTATCGCGAGCACGAGGCCACCAGGGTTCGGACCGCGGGAGGCGGAGGCGTGGTCGTCATCTCGACCCACGGCGGCGTCGAAATCGCGCAGCAGAGTGCCTCGGTTGTGAAGATGGACAGGATCGGCTCTCGTCGTCGACGCCACGGCTAGGGTTTGGGGCGCGACGTCGAGCTGGAGACGGAGGGGGGGAGAAGCCGAGGGAGGGGGAGAAGGGAAGTTGCTTGTGGTTCAAGGAAAAATACCGTTGCACCCCTGTTGTTTTCAAGCTATCCGTTAGGTCCTGCTCATCCATTGCTCGATTTTATTAATAGAAACCCTGTACTTTCCAAATTGGCGTTGCAGTCTACTGTGCTCTGTGCCCGTGCTGGACGGAGATTAATCGTGCAACGGAGGGTTAAACGGATAGTTGTATATCATTAATTTATTTGCCAAGATTATGACAAACTATCGTAGTAAGAAATTTTATTTCTGATCTATATTTTACACTTCATGTGCATGTTATACTATATGGGGTGGATTCTTTTGAGATATGCCTTTGACTTTTAGTTTTATAATTTTCTGAATTCTGGTTGTTCGTAAAAGGCATTGTACAGAGAAAAATAATCGTATGTGATTTTGATCGACATAGCTGAATTCGGTATAGTGTCCACTACAATCTACTGTAGACCTACCTTAAAAAGATATACTATTTAAAAACTAGTTACTGTAATAGAAAATGATAAACCAAAGCCAAACTGTAGCCGAACCCAGCCATGTACACCATCCATGCATTATAAACTAACTAATTTTTAACTTACCTAGTCTTTTTTCACAAAACATTGTTTTGTAGTTCTTTTTTAGATGATTTCTTTACGATCTTCGAGGTATGATTTTTATCATTATTTTTTGCTGTGATTGATGACTTTTAACCGAAAATAAATAGTAGTAGCTGAAAGAAGTGATTTTAAGAAGGAGAGCGTGAGTGATAGGAAAAGTGAGAGAGAAATGCATGCGTGAAACAGAAGCTAGAGCAGTGAGGTGTGTGGTGCGTCTATGACCCCTCCCTTGCCCCTAGAGCAAGACTTGAGTTAGAGGAGTGAAGAAACTGCTTGAAGAAGCTGAGTGTTTATGATGCGGGATCATCCAATCTTCTTGATATATGATGGATACTTACGAGAGTTTTGATGAATCGTAATGATCCTCCAATGCCAGTGCAAGAGACGAACACTCTTTAATCCGTCAAAACACACTCATATTGATTTCGCCGACCATTAAGTAGTGATCTATCGTGCACCCAATTCCCGGTGAAAAGGATGAACGATTTTGATTAAACAACACTCCTAATTCTCCATGGGATTTCGGCAGCCACGATGAATTCGAACAAATTTTAGTAGATTGATTTTTATTAAAAGGTGGTCTCCCCTATAATGAGGACCTACTGCCATATATATAGCGACATCCCCTAACCCTCATGCATACGAGTCTTTGGGCCTTGGGCCAGCTTGAGATGAGTTCAGCCAGGACCCAAGTACACAAGTATTTGTCTAAGCTAATGACCGAACTGAGTTCTGATTACATGACCAAACTTGTTTGAGTCAGCCAATATTTTCAGCACGCAAGCTATGAGATTCTCCATGCGCATGTGCTTCATGCACTGAGGCTCAAATCCTTGCGGTTGGCATTCTCCCTTTGCACCGAATAAATCTCTTTTGGACAGCAAGCATGCATGTTCCTTTCCCTTTGCTCCACATGACAGTAAGCATGCATATTTCTTCAAGTCCTTTCAAGCGCATCTTCACCCTAAGTTGGTACAAATTATGTATAGGCCTGCAGATAATTAAATAACATAGTAGTTGCTCATGTCTTACGCTTTTCAGTTAAATATATTATTTGACTGAAAAGAATTATTGAGCTGTATTAAATATATGAATACAACGTGCTATCATCCCCTTCTTCAAGAAAAGTCGTCCTCGACTTTTAATAGCCTGAAACTGTACTAAACAAAAAATACAACGTGTATGCTTGGTATATATATTTGTCATCAACACTTCATCTGCTTAGCACATCATGAATATCTGAATGTGTAGTAAACAAAAAGAATAACACATATGTATAGTACATGTATGAATCAATTGTTGTGTCATTCTCATTATTTTACATAAACCGATGAGTATAACAGCGATCAAAAGATGTATGCATTGCAATATTGTTTTCACATCATTCTCTTTCCCATAAGAAAATGTCGTCCTCGACTTTTCTAAGGATATAGACAGATTATTAATGGGCAAAATCAGATTTAGTTGTTCAAATATGTGGAAGAAAGTTTTTAGTTCCTTCTATGCTTCAACTACTCTACTCTGATTACTTGTACATGATTGCACATTAAAGGGTAAACAAGTAAACTTAAGAACTCTTTTTAAACAGCAATAGTGTCATTTCATTATGATCATGACATGGCACAAAAGATTATTTATCCACAATATGTAATTTCAATTCAGCAAGTTTATCATAGGTAATGCAAATTTGGTGAGCATAAAACTTGTCATCTACACTATAATCTCCAATCAATTTGAATTTATATATATAGGTATAAGTACTAGTTAGTGATTTTATACATGAAATTTCAGTAAGGTTCTCAGTCACACTAGATAGCTCTCTAAGATCATCCAATATGATATAGTATAAAGAATCTCTAGAAGATATTCTAGTAAGAACCTTCTTATGAGTAATCAATTTCACATTATATAAATTGAGTAACGAACTTTCAGAATATAGAATTTTTGGTTGCTCACATGAGTTCTCACAATTACTCACCTTTTCACAAGTAAATTCAGCACCAATATCGTTACCTTTATTGTCCTCCTCAGTAGATGTAGGTGTTGTAGGCATCAACTCTTCGTGATGAAACAATGGAGCAACAAATACTTTATCTCCACCTGTGGTTGTCTTCTCATCTTTCGCTTCTAATGGTATCAGTTATTGAGCATTCAACTTCTTGTCTTCAATTTTAACCTGCACAAAGTGAGAAACAATACTAGAATTAGACATTAATGTGTTAGTTTTATAATCAACCTCACTTTGCATATCTCTCTTTTCTTTCAGTGTATCTCTCACATTCTCAATTTTAATGCTCTCAACCTCAAATATGGCGGGATCACACAGCTTACTCTTTTTAGGCTAGTACCACGGCTGACTCCGTGGCAATAGCTTCTTTTGCGACGAAGTTTGGTCATGGCAATAGTATTATTTGCCACAAAAATATTGCGTGGTAATAGGTTCTATTGCTACGCCAATGGTTTGTGGCAATAGACCCTATTGCCACGGAGAGCATTTCGTTGCAACAGGGTATATTGCCACGGAAGGCGTTTTGTTGTAACAGGTTTAATTGCCACGGGAGCCGTTTCGTTGCAATATGTTTTATTGCCACGGAAAGCGTTTCATTGCCATAAAGTTATTGCGACGAAATATATTTTGTGGCAAATAGATCCTATAGCAATGAACATTGTTCATGGTATATAGTGGAATCGTAACATAGTAGCGGCGTTGCAACAGCCTATCACAACGAAATACCAATTTTGCATACAAGTTTATCGCAACGGTAAAATTTGCGGTACATATTGAGCATATGATATTTTATTATAATTTGTTGTTGCAAATTAATAATCAAATTTGGAACACGGCTGGATCAAAAACACATATATTAATTCAACACATAATAATTTAAAAGTGCCACCACTCATGCAGGAATTACATATCAATCTCCAAACTTAAACTATAAAGTTTGTAACTAATAACAAAAGTACTATCACTTCCATTCCATCTGTCCTTGCTTCTTTGCCATGTTGAATTTCCTGACTCGACGATGCCACGACTCTGTTTGCTCTGATCAAATTGTTTCATCCTGATAGAACATGAACAATAAAGAGGAACCTTAATGTGAGTATTGTCCAGCAGCACATACTTAAGTATATCATAGTGCAAGTTGAGATACAAGTTACAGCTGAAAATAGCAATCCTGAGTTCTCTAGTTCAGTTGCGTAGCAAAGTATTTAGCAAGTGATTCCAGCAGAATTATTTAATTTCATTTCATTTACCGATATATAGTAGCCCTACTTCACCTGGCATAATTTTCTAGTAGTTTAGAACAGTATGCTATATTTGATATAAGAACAATGCCAGATGAAGATTAATCATATTTTCATTTCATACCTACTGGTCCCTCCTTTTCTTCGAACGAGTTGTAGCAGTATTCTTCAATTGTTGTGGAGGAATGAAGTTCGATGAACCATTATTAACAGCGACATTTTGGAAGGGGCTTCGGTTAAGATTAGAAGCTCGAGTGATGCGAATAGGTGGCCTAGCATCTTTTTGTGTGGTCAAGATGCTTGCTGGGTCATTCTGCAAATGTAAAATTTAGAATAAAAAATATTAGCATCCTGATGTGTACTACTATTAAAATATGTTCAGCATGCATGCATCAATTGAAGTTCAGGGAAGGTATACATCAGGAGGTCATCAATAGAATGTACAAAGTCCAAATCCCTTATGGTAGCAAACTATTTGCAAATTTTGTTACCTATTGTAATATTTCTTCTACATGTTCAGGTGTCTTTTCTGTGGTGTTCAATGTACTATCTGGGTTAGTCTTGTCCAATATTGTCATGTTTTCGTTTTCCTCACTTGGATTAGCCTCGCTTTCCCTTGTGTTCAATATACTTCCCTGGTTAGCTTGCATATGGACCATGAGGAAAAACATTAGGGCTGTTAGGTTTGGGTGCTCTTGCAATATCAACAACAAACAGCAAATTTCTTTGCTACGTATGTCTGAGATGTATTACCTGTAATATTGCTTCTCTCTGTTGTGCTAGCAATGAAAGGAACTCTTGCCTAAGTTGTTCTCTTGTGTTCCTTTCCTTCTCCAGTTCCTCTTGCATCTCTCGCCTAGTTTCTTCCCTTTCAGCAACTTCATTTGCAATTTGTTCCTTTAACATTTGCACCTCATCTTCGAGCTCATTATTTTTTTGCTGGGCTGCAGCTGAAGCACGGGATTGTTCATCAAGTCTGTCTTTCAACAGTTGGCTTCGTGTGGGATATTTCGCCATGTATCCATGACCATGAGCTTTGCATGATTTGGTACCGGTGCTTTCCTTGTAACTTGACTGGAAAGCAATGATTTGGTACAGGAACCGCCTTATCTATGACAGAAGCATCAACACTTACCCCTTCCATATCATTCCTTTTCCAATTTGTCAAGTCTTCATGTAGGCGAGATACATTCATGTCTTCCAGTCCGACGACCAACGACTCAACATCGGGTTCTCCCTACTTTTCTGCACCTACTGCTTTAGGCATGGAAAACAAATTCCTAGGTTTCATGCGAAGCACTGTGCACCAATTCGGTTTTGTCGCACAAGGCACATAAAAAACCTGCTCAGCTTGTGTCCCTAAAATGTAAGGCTCATTGAAATATCGAAAACGAGTCTTATCAATATCGACGATCCCGTATTGATCCCTGCTGAACCCTCTTCCTTTCTTTGTAGTAGCAGCAGGTACATCGTATCGATCCACCGAAAAGTACGACTTCTTTTTGGTTGGCAAAATCTAGCGTGATAATTTTTTTAATCACGCCATACTAGTCCATGTTGCCGGTGCTGTCATCGCCCTTCACAGCAACACCACTGTTTTGTGTAGTTAGGTTCTTCTCTATGGCAGCCGTCCGAAACAGATATCCATTTATGTAGCATCTGTTGAAAAATCGTGCCCGATGGTCTGGTCAACAGGAAAGGGCATACATTAGATCACTTGTTTTTCCTTCTTCATATAGTTTGGAGATCTGCACTTAGTTCAAAGAAAAATTATTAGGCAAATACGTGACAGCATAATGAACCAATAAATAAAAAAATAGTAACTCACTTTACGCTCAAACCAGCCTACAAATTGCTCCTTGTGACGGGTTTCAACATTCTGTGTACTTATATTTCTAAGCTCATCCTTGTGCTCACTAAATTAAAACAAAGAAGAGGGCATCAATTAGTTGAAAACATGAAAAATAATATATACTTGAAATTTAGTACATCTAAAGTACAACTTACTTAATCCATGGAATGGCCTCATCACAGTTTGTAATTATGTAGTGCCTCATCCGATGCAACTCCAACTTAGAAAGTGACTCGATAGTACATCCTTTTTTACTATAGTCAATGCTCCCAAATATACTTAGCCTAGATGGTGGTTCATTCACAGCAGCGCTTTCATGCCGCTCTGGACGATTAAGCTTGGTGTTGACGTCTTCCAAGAAGTGAGAGCAAAATGTCATGCACTCCTCCGAGATATATCCCTCGGCTATTGAACCCTCAGGGTACGCTTTGTTCCTCACATAGCCTTTAAGCGTACGTAGATACCTCTCAATAGGATACATGCATCTGTAACACACGGGACCTCCAAGTCTAGCCTCCTCAGCTAAATGAACTGGCAAATGCATCATGATATCGAAAAAAGCTGGTGGGAATACCATCTCAAGCCGACAAAGTCTCTCCAATCGAAGTGCTCAAGTTTTCAACCTCTTTTTCATCCAGCTCCTTTGAACATATTACATTGAAAAACCTACTGAGCTCAATCAATGGGATAACAACATCTTGTGGCAATATGTTACGTACTACTAAGGGTAAAAGTTTCTGAAAGATAACATGGTAGTCATGAGTTTTGAGAGAAGACAGCTTACACCCAGTGACATTTACAGATTTCTTGATATTGGAGGCGTAACCATCAGGCATTTTCACTCCTTCTAGAAATTTGCATAACACCGTCTTTTCATCATTACCTAGAGAGTACAGAGCTGGTGGCAAAGTATACTTACCATTCTCGAGCAAAGGATGTTGATCCGTCCTTATCTCTAGATGTTGCAAGTCTAGCCGAGCCTTCTCACTTTTCTTAGATTTATATTTTATGTCGAGCAAAGTCCCCAATATGCTCTCACATATGTTTTTCTCAATGTGCATCACATCCAAATTATGCCTTATAAGCAATGAGCTCCAGTAAGGCAGTTCAAAAAAAATATTCTTCTTCCTCCAATTGTGCCATCTAGTTTCTTCTTCATGCTGCTTCCTCTTTCTTGTTGCCTTCCCAAAGGTCACTTGCTCGAAACTCTCATACTGTTCCATCACTTGCTGACCAGTCAGTGGCACTGGAGCCTCCCTATTTTCCACCTTGTTGTTGAAGCCGATCTTGTTCTGCGCCACCGTGGTTCAAGGCAAAAACATGTCCCATGTAGCAATGTTTGGACCAATTTCAGCCACAAGTAGTCGGTATCCTTGTGGCGGTATGGACATGCAAACTTTCCTTTAGTGCTCCATCCAGATAGCATTGCATATGCAGGAAAGTCATTAATTGTCCAAAGTAGAAGTGCACGCAGAGTAAAATTTTTCTTCAGCTTTGCATCCCATGTTTCAACACCCTTTTCCCAAAGATCCTTTAGCTCATCGATAAGGGGCTGCAAATATATATCAATGTTCATTCCTGGAGATTTCGGCCCTGGTATCAACATCGACATCATCCAATATGGTTGTTTCAAACACAACTAAGGAGGCAAGTTATAAGGGATTATGATCGCAGGCCATGTAGTGTATGTAACATTCAACATCCCAAATGGATTGAAGCCATCAGATGCAAGGCCCAACCTAACATTGCGAGGATCCAATGCAAAATCCTTATACTTGTCATCCACATGCTTCCATGCCAATGAGTTTGCAGGGTGACGCATTTTCCCATCACGGACCAATCCTTCCTTATGCCATCGCATATATGATGATGTGGTCTCATTCATATACAATCTTTGAAGCCGAGGAATAAGAGAGAAATATCTTAGGATTTTACGTGGAGAACGCTTTTTTGCTCCATCAGTACCATTAGCCTCATCATTTCCAACGGAGTCGCCCGTTTTCCACCTAGACTCACCACATATTGGACACGTATCCATCTTAGCATAATCACCTCGGAATAACACACAATCATTCTCACATGCATGTATCTTCTGGTAGTCTAGCCCAAGATCTCAAACAACCTTTTGCACTTTGTCCAAGGTGTTTGTGATACAATGTCCTTTAGGGAGCACAAACGAGAACAGATGAAGTATGGACTCCAAAGAACTGTTACTAAGTTCATACATGCATTTAATCTGAAATATCCTGACAATGAAAGAAACCTTAGTTGCCTCCTTGCAACCTGGATACAATTCCTTCTGTGCCTCATTTAATAATTTAAAGAATTTCTTAGCTTGTTCATTTGGCTCTTCAATATTAGAACCGATGATGTCGCCATGAATAGCACCACTGATTATTGATGAAACTAGATCATTGACAGAAGCCCCATCACCTATTGCACCTTCATTGCAATCTCCTTCATCTTTGTTGTCATCGTCAGCCAAAGCTTCACCATTACCTTGCTCTTGGACGAAACTTTCATCAAACCCTCTAACTAGCAAATGTCTTTCAACCTCATATTATAATCTATAGGACATGCAACGACACCTTGAACAAGGACAGGGTGCAGTTAAACCTTTAGATGTGCCTCCAAAAATAGTTTCAATGAATTTCTTGAATCCTTTTTTGCCACTCAGATGTTGACTTATCCATCCGCATCCAACTGCTCCCATCATGTGACATGCTTCCAATGATTATCAATCAAAGTACAACAAATTAAAACTAATTTGTCCAAATTAACACTACCTGCAAGACCACAACATACACAATTTAAAAAGCTTATTAATGAAACAGAAAAAACTTGTCAATTACATAGCATAACAAAACACACTAATTCTATAAAGAAGCAAGAATAATCGATCGGTCAAATATCTCTATCTCTACTACTTAAAAATTAGGGTTGATGGCAGTCCGTTATTCCTCTCCTATGCCCCCGCTCGACCTGCGCTACCCCCTCCTCCCCCGTGCCTCCACTCCCTCCGCCTCCCCCGCGCCTCCCCCCATCTCCTCCCTCGGCCTCCACTCCCTACGCCTCCCCCATCTTCTCCCTCGGCCTCCCCCTGCCTCCAGCGCGCCTCCCCCCATCCTCCCCTACGCCTCCCCTCCCTCCGCCTCCCCCATCCTCCACCGCGACTCCCCCCATCCTCCACCGTGCCTCACCTCCCTCCGCCTCCCCCATCCTCCCCCATCTCCGCCTCCCCCGCGCCTCCGCTCCCTCGCCTTCCCCGCGTCTCCGCTCCCACCGCTCCCCCGCACCTCCGCTCCCCATCCTCCCGATCTCCGCTCCCGCCGCCTCCCGCGCCTCCCCATCTCCTCCTCGGCCTCCACTCCTCCGCCTCCCCATCCTCCCTTGGCCTCCACTCCTCCGCTTCCCCCATCTCGATCTCCACTCCCTCCGCCTCCCGCGCCTCCCCATCTCCTCCTCGGCCTCCACTCCTCCGCCTCCCGTGCCTCCGGCTCGCCTCCCCATCCTCCCCGCGCCTCCTCCCTCCGCCTCCCCATCCTCCCCTCGCCTCCACTCTCGCCGCTACCCGCGCCTCCACTTCCTCGCCTTCCCGCGTCTCCGCTCCTACCGCTCCCCCGCACCTCCGCTCCCCCATCCTCCCCGATCTCTGCTCCCGCCGCTCCCCCGCGCCTCCTCTCCCTAGCCTTCCCCACCACCTTCCAAGGGTGAGGCGATACCTCCCAAGCCATTGGTGGCGACCAAGCCCTACATGAGATGTGGCGGCTGCCGCAGTGCCCTAGGGGTGAGGTGGTAGCAGCCGCAGGAGCCCTAGAGGAGAGGATGCAGCAACCTCACGATGGTGGTGGCCTGGACCGTTGGCTTAACGAGTCGCCAGTAGGAGAACGGCAAGGAAGCAAAGGTGAGACAATAGATTCTTTATTACTTCTTGATTCCCAAGATTGGACCTACAAGCTATATATATATATGAGGTGATTTACAGGGGAGAGTCCGATCTGGACTGCAATCCCGACCCCAACTCTGAAACGAAACTAGAGTCCTTAAGGGACTGGACTGCTGACGGAAATAGAGTCCCTAATGGACTTAACTGCTGACTGCTAACTAATCCGACTTGGTAAGGCTAATTCCTTGTCAAAATTATGTGCAGTTCCATAGTTTCTAACAGCTGTTTTAGTAATGGACTATGTGGTTATAGTCAGCACTTGCTTTGTCTGCATGGCATTATTTCAGAATAGCTCCTCTGCCCTCCTTATCTCCTATTTATTTTATAGAATCTATATTTATTGCGCAATCTCTATTTGTCAAAAACAGCTACATAATCTCATGAGTCATGACTAGATAGGTAGTGGAATTTTAGTTGTGAACATCTACTCTCAGCTTGTAATCCATTTTAACCCTTGTTTGGCCAAGCTCGCTCTTGTTCTAACTTTAGTAGAAATGGGACCATGCAGCCTTGTAATGATCCTTCATATGGTGATGCTAGGAAGATCAAGGAATAATCATTTGTTAGTTCTTATTAAATACATTTTTAATAGAGTGATAGAAATCGTATTAAAAGCACACTGATCCTGTACTGCTTTCATCATTTTATGTCGCATGTTCGTGCAGGATGTGGCTGTTAAAGTTTTCTCTAAGCAGGAATATTCGGATGAAGTGATATAGGCCTTCCGACAAGAGGTAGATTTCCATCTCCTGCCATACGTATGATTCATTAGTCATTGTTAGTTTTGAAAAATATATTATTTTATACTTCTGCAGGCAAGGGGCATGAATTATCTTCACCATTCCAGCCCACCTATCATTCATCGAGATTTAAAATCGTCAAATCTGTTGGTTGATAAGAACTGGACTGTTAAGGTAACATTGCAGTTTATTTGTTTCCAAACCATTTGCACTTTCCCACTTGCCTCCTCTCATTTCATCTGACTCAATCAGGTTGCAGACTTTGGTCTTTCACATCTCAAGCGCGAAACTTATCTGACAACAAAAACAGGAAAAGGAACAGTAAGTACAAGCAAATTTAAATTGATTGCTTGTTGTACATGTACCCTGAATTTTCATTGCTTGTTTTATGTTTAACTCTATTGATGTGAGCTTCCTATCCAGCCACAATGGATGGCTCCGAAGGTCTTGCGCAATGAACCTTCCGATGAGAAGTACGGGACATTTTCAGTCAACATAAGTTCCTGTAGTCACATCTGAAAAAAAATATATGATTACTAATGACTTTCATGGTGCTAAATATAGGTCTGATGTGTATAGCTATGGGGTGATCCTGTGGGAACTTGTTACTCAGAAGATACCCTGGGATGCTGCCCCTCCTCGCGCCAGTTCCCTCACGATGGTGGTGACCGGAGGCCTGGACCGCAGGGCGTACTGGTGGGATCCTCTCTTTGGGGTTTACTTGTCAGGTCCCCGGGATCGCAGGGCGTACTGGTGGGAAGCTCGCGGTCGCCCCTGCTCCCGGCGGTGGCCTGGACCGTCGGCTTGACGAGTCACCAACAGGAGAACGGCAAGGAAGCAAAGGTGAGACAATAGATTCTTTATTACTTCTTGATTCCCAACATTGGACCTACAAGCTATATATATATGAGGTGATTTACAGGGGAGAGTCCGATCTGGACTGCAATCCCAACCCCAACTCTGAAACGGAACTAAAGTCCTAAAGGGACTGGACTGCTGACGGAAATAGAGCCCCTGCTAGAATGTTTGTATTTATATTTAAAATAGAGCTGTATTCATTATAGCAGATTCTGTAATATCCATAACTGAAAATATAACTGTGTTCATGATGCAATTGTAGCAACTCTAATATCTACATCGAGAACTGAAAATATAGCTTTATTTGTTATACAACTGTAGCTGCTGTAATATCTACACCTGATTAATCTTTGTCATTATAATCTTGGCCCACTAAATAAGCGATGTGGATCTTTTATTCTTTTTTCCCCTGATTGACGAGGGATTTCTAACTGTTCGGAGTGAAAGTGGTGGCTCCTACCTCCTATGAACGCTGTTTTAATTAAATAATAGATATGTAACATCTGTCATTTCTATTGTGGTTTGTAATGTATCCAATACTAATGTGTTAACATTATGACATCTGTAACATCCTTGGACTGAACCAAATTCCAGTTTTAGTCTTTTAGGTTCCCTTGAAATTAAACTAATCTTGAATTGCAAACCTGTATCAAAAGCTTTTGTCATGATTGATTGTATAACTGAAACTGCAGTAGTTTGAAAGATCTTTTTTAACTCAAGCTTATGATTTCATTTACTCCATCTTGATGTGAACAGGGCCCAACTATAAGTCCAGTCTATTGCAGACGTGATGGCAAGGTTGCTGTGGAATACTATGGCATTAATGTAGTAGATCCACAAAAGTTGCTTTACAAGTCTATTCAACAACTGAGATCTGTAAGATATTTGCCTAATCTTCTTTTCATAAATATTTACCTCATCTTTGCTGTTTTATCTTCTTCTTTTTTCAATTTCCTGTTAACAATACTCTATTCATATGTTTGCACATCATATACTGTTGCTGTTGAATTGAACTGTGCTCTTTTCATATGTTTCTCAACTGGTTGAAGAACCCATGATGGATTTGCTTGACTACTTCCATATAATTGTGCTTTTTTTAATGTTGCATTTTTTTATACCCATGTGATTTATCATTTTGGAATTTCGCCAACAATGAATTTAAAGATAAATGGTTGATTGATACTGGATGAGTACTCGGTGCCTTTCTTAGAACAATTCTGTATGGATTGATTGTGAATGATTATTTGAGCGGATTATGCGCCTTGCTCTGGAATAGCTATTTGCACTCTCTCTCATTCCTCTTCTCTTTGGTCTGGAAATGATAAGGAATAATTCTGGTTATTGAAATCCCTTCCAATATAATTTGTCTGGAATTCTCATCTCTCACACAACAAACTGCTTTTAAGACATTGCACTGGAATGTTTGCTTGCTCCTATGTCTAACATGCATATCCCTATTTTAACAGAAAAACTAGAAGAAAAGATGGCATCAGGTGAGGCAGCCAAAGGGGAAGTTGAACAGTCAAATGAAGTGCCAAAGAAAAGCAAGTCGAGCAAGAAGAAGGACAAGAAGAAAGCTGATGTTGTCAGCCCTTCTTTGCCACAAGAACCTAAACCAGAGGTCTATGATTCAGATGATCCAGATTTCTGGGTGCCTCCTGTTGGGAGTCGTTGGGACGATGATGATGGGAAGGACCGATGGGAGTCCTCTCCAGATAAGGATGAAGGAGAAGATAATGAAGGTATGCCTGGTGAGTGTTAATTTGTCAAATCACATGTAACTGCTTTAATTTAGCAAGCCCAAAAGCTCGTAGTTGTAGTTCCAAACACATTTGGTAGATATTGTTGCTTCATTACACCAGATACTATACAAGATGTTGTTTAAGTGGAGGTTTATCTATAATGGGTAAAATATTTTGCAGACTGAATATAAGAAACAGAATTGTATTCACTCAGTTACTATTTCTTATTTTCTTTAGCCAACTAATGGTTAGCAAGCATGTAGTGTTTACAGATGAGCAGAATATGGTGTTGGGTAGCATTTGTCACAATTTGTACTTGCTAGCAGCTTCAGCATCTGTTTATGTTATTATTAAATACTTCTCTGTAGGAAGCTAAAATATTACCATCAACTGTTCTATTTGCCAACATTTTGTTTTTTGAGTTGACTTGCAAATGGTTTTATTTTCTCTCCCTCTTGTGAGTTTTTTCTTCTATATCATGTAGTGTGTGATTGAACTATGATCTATGCAGCCTTATTCATCACAACTCTCTGCTTTTGGATTTTATGATGGAAGTCCTTTACAATCATATGGTCCTCTTCCAAGCTCTTTTGTTTGATTACTTTCCGAAAATAAGCCTTTTGTTGATGTATGTGAGGTTGATCTGTAGTTACATTGTGGTGTACTAAATACCGTTCAATGGCATTCTCCCAGTTTCTTAATTTTGTGTTTATAGTCTTTTTTCAATCGTGATGGAAGTAACTATGATTTTGAAATGTAGAATATGAAATGTTCAATTTCTAATTTGGAAAATGGCTATATGATAGATGATGACGAAGACGACAATATGGCTGACAAGGGTAATGACGACTCAAGGGAACTTGCTTCAAGGTATTCTTGAATAATCCTTCGAAGTTCCAATCAAATAGTGCACGCTGTCACATTCTTAGGGATAATGTTGACTCTTGTAGCAGGACAAAGCCATTGTTAGTATCGTGATTGGGCCAAGTAGTTTCGTTTCAAGGAAGAAAAAACCGAAAGGACCATGAAATGTTGGCTCTCGTTTATTCTAGCAATTATTCAAGAACTTGTTCCACCTTTCTTCATGTGGAGGAACAACCGTTTACATTTCCCTTGGGAGTCTTGTGGTCGCTAATCAATGGCCAATTTTCTACTAGATGCTTCTCGGTGGTCGGTCTTTGTCACATCGTTGCACCTTGCAAGATGCTTATTGGAAGTAGCGTGCTAATGGATACTTATATTTGTATGCATCAAGAGCCAATGCTTGATTTCCTAGGCGTTGTTGCGTGACTTTGTCCGTTAGAAGGAACAGAGTTATTCCATGTTACATTCTCTTGCTTTATGATCTTTATGTAATCTCTACATCAAGAGTACGTGCGCTTCTGTTGCCAAGAGTCCATGGTTATCAAGTTGACAAGTCGGTGAGCAGACCGACTTGCCGCGACTTCGACTTGCGGCAAGTCGGCGCTGGTCGACTAGTCGTCGACTTGCCTGTCGACTAGTCGACCAGGCGCTGGCAAGTCGGGCGACTTGGGGGAGGTAGTGAGCAGCCAGAGCAGATATGTACCAGTGAGTGCGGCAGTGAAGTGAGCTCGTGAGCTAAAAGGCGAGCGCGGAAGAGGCGAGCGCGGAAGAGCGAAGAGGTGAGCGCGAAGCTCCAAGTGCAGTCGTCGCCGGCCGCCGCCACCCGCCAGATCTAGATCCGTCTGCAGTCGCCTCGGCCACCGCCAGATCCAGATCTAGGTACCTCCGCCCCGGCCTCCCTCCTCCTCCCTCCTCCCCGGCCCCCTCCGCCCCGGCCTCCCTCCGCCTCCCTCCACCCCAGTCTCCCTCCGCCCAGGCCTCCCTCCTCCTGATCGGACGACGGGGGAGGAGTAGTAAGCGGGGAGAGAAGCGAGGAGGGAGGCGGCGGCAGCGAGGAGGGGCAGGAGGAGGAGGCGGGGGAGGGGGAGGAGGCGGGGGGGAGGAGTAGAGGGCGGCGGAGTCGGAGAGACCGAGAAGGCGTCGAGGACTCGAAGCGACGGAAGAAAAAGGCAGCGGGAGTAGGAGAGACCGAGAAGGCTGCAGTGGGGGCAAGTTAAGGACTGGTATTTTTGCAATTTAACCCTCTTGATTGCTGAAATTGTAATAAAGTTCTTCTCTATATATACATATTCATATAAACAGTATAAACAGTACCTGTCGACTAGTCGGTCCTGAGGAGGGTAGTGTCGACTTGTCGACTTAATAACCTTGCAAGAGTCATACAGAGTTAATCCAATTGATTCATCTGGAGTCTCTTGGATTGGCTTTTTTCTGATGGCACGACATCTATCGGATAGTGTGTGTGCCTAAACTTTAGAAATTAGAACTATATCTGCTACGTTCAATGCAAGAAACATTACAGTGATCTGGTCAAATTTTGATTGCAGTTAATCCATCCTCTCTCTCTCTCTCTCTCAATTCACACATTGTAAGTTCGTCAAACATTATTTCACAAAGCTTACATTTTCTTTATTTGCAACACAACAAATTCCAAAAGTTGCCTTAAAATTTCTACAACTATTTCACTCAGTCACCAGAATTCGTGACCAAAACGCTGGCAGAGATGGTGTCACTATAGATAATATAACTATAGAAATTAATAACTATAGATAATATAATTCCTCCACACCAATTCGACCCTTGCGTTGAGCAGTTAGGCCCACGAAAAATTGCCACGAACAATCATCATATATAGCAACAAATTTATTTCGTGGCAATACAAACTCATTTCATACGATTGCACAGGAACCTTTTGCAACGCAATTGATGACTATGACAACGCAATAAAATTGTGGCAATATTGTCACCCACTCGCAACGAACTTCTATAAGGTGGCAATACCTCCTAACTATTGCCACGAATATAAATATTATCACAACGCAAGACAACCGTGGCAATAAAGTAATACTACTCGCAACCATTTTTTAAATGGTGGCGATAAAGCCACCTTATTACAATGAATTCAATGACTATCGTAACGCAATATTTTAGAGGCAATATTGTGCACATATCGACACGATTTTGGCAAAACGTTGCAATAGCACATACCTATTGCAACTAATTTAGTGTCGTTGCGATGCGTTTCGTGGCTAAAGGGTTGGAATCTAGTAGTGTTGTGGTGGCCAGGGTTTCTTTCGGCCGAACAAATAAAGATTTGACGTGGGTAGCAAGAACACGAATTTAAAAAGTAAATTGAATCTACTTTTTTGGATGCTAATTGAAAGATCAACTAGCGAATTTTCAAAAAAATTAATATACAAAGATTAAGTTACGTAAAAGACACGATGATCAGAATGTAAACAAAATTCCTAATAGATTAAAACCTAATCAAACTCACATGAAATAATAGATTAATCTAAGATTTGGATCTATATATTTGTGTGGGGCAATTTTTGGCTATAATGGACTATACGACAACAAATAATGAATGAAAATTTAAAGGGATAAGATCCTACCGAATAAACCATGCTCTGATACCAAAATGATATGAGGTCACCCGATCTTCTCGACTTAGGATGCATACTCACGAAAGTCTTAATGAATTGTAATGATCTTCTAATGCCAGTACAAGGGATGAACACTCTTTAATCCGCCAAAACACGCTCATGTTGATTTCGCCGATCACCAAGCAAAAATCTATTGTGCACCTAATTTTCAATAGAAAGGCTGAACAATCTTGATTGAAGAACACTCGTAATTCTCTATAGGATTTCGGCAGCTATGATGAACTCGAACAAACTTTAATAAATTGATTTTTATTAAAAGGTGGTCTCCCCCTATAATGAGGAACTTCTGCCATATATATAGCGGCATCCCCTTACCTTCATGCACACGAGTTTTTGGGCCTTGTGTCGGCTTGAGACATGTCCGACTAGGACCCAAGTACACAAGTATTTGTTTAAGCTAATGACCAAATTGAGTTCTGATTATATGACCAAACTTGTTTGAGTCGGCCAATATTTTCGGCATGCAAGCCATGAGATTCTCCATGCGCATGTGCTTCATGCACTAAGCCTCGAATCCTTGTGGCTGGCCTTTTCCCTTTGCATCGAATGAATCTCTTTCGGACAGCAAGTATGCATGTTCTTTTTTCTTTGCTTCATGTGACAGCAAGCATGCATGTTTCTTCAAGTCCTTTCAAGTGCATTTTCACCATAGGTTGGTACAGATCGAGTATAGGTCTGCATATAATCAAGTAACATAGTAGTTGCTCTGTATCTCTAAATATAATAATTAAAGACCCAATAAAATTAAAGTTTATCTAGCCATATTTAATGCGGCTCAATAATTCTTTCGAGCCAAATAATATATTTAATTGAAAAACGTAAGACATGAGCGTATATGCATCAGTTTATATTAGCTTCAGACTTTTTCAAGCAGAAGATAAAAATATAAACCAATACGAAAGGCTTGGCAGTGGAGATGGTGCCTACAATAGTAGCCTACATAAATGTTGAAAGTTGATTGGAAACCCCTTTTAAATAAGGTATGACGTTACATGAGAAAGGCCTTGCTCAAATGGTTTCAGTTTCGAGCTTATATTGGCTTGACTTATTTAAACCAAAAGTTACTTGGAACACGTTGGTTTCTAATTTCGACTCATTTTGGTTTTGGGACGTTTTGTTGGCTTTTTTGTTTGTTTCTTTTTCTCCCTTATTTATTTGCATTGTCCATGACAATATAACATTTTTTATTTTTTCTTTATTTTTTTACAAAAAGCTAATAGTCGTTACAGTATAACTTCAGTTATAAGCTAAAAGCCACATCAAAAGTTAAAGTCATAAGCCAATTAGAGCAACCTAAATAGGAGATTCAGGCCGCAAAGCAAGGTTCAGTTGATAGAGTAAAAAGCAACACAAGTGAAGTTCTTTGAATGAAAAATCTGGTTGGGAGGGTGGTAGGAAAACAACAATTCCTCGTGCAACCGAGGAATTATGATGATAGGTCTAACATTTCTCGCACCTCAAGAGTTCCCATTTGATACTTCCCCGATCCTCAAAGGTAGCGTTCAGAATAGCGTTGGCTTATAGCTTTTTTTTTACTATAGCTGGCTTATTTTTTTTACTGTAGTTGAGTTGACTTATTTGTCATAATTAAAATTAAAAAATATAAAAATAAAAAATGTTAACCTATCATAGTCAATACGAAGGAATACTAGAAAAAAAAGAAAAGGCAAAAAAGTCTAAAAATCTAAAAAAACCAAAAAAAGAAATTTCTAAATAGTGAAAAAAACAGAAGTCAAAAACAGAAGCTGACTTAAAGCTACAATGAGCACCAACGTATTCTCTCAGGTCCTACTGAAAGCAGAATTTTCATAGGCATCTCAAATCTATGACAACTGTGAAAAAGCTTTGGTAATCATCAGGCTTAATAAGGAACTCGAATATTTAATTAATAACTATAGAACAATAACTATCAATGTGTGCCTGTGCTAGTGTGCTGTGCCGCCAGTACGACCGCGTAGCTGCATTTGCTGATTCTGTAAGAACTAATCAGGTATTTCAACACAGATAACACACACAAATAGAGACCAATGCAATCTATTTTCCCCCATTTTTTTCTCCGTTTTCCGAGCCTAGGGCTAAAACATGATATAGAAAAATGGACTGCACTCGTACATTCTATTTCTGATTGCTGACTGATAGTCAAAATAAATTAAAACTAGAAACTCATTTTTCTAGAATTTTTGTATCTTCAAGCCACCATCTTCCTCCAAATTCATCCGGGCAATCTAGCATCAAACTTCAATCTGAGCAATACATGGACTGATAGTTGCAGCACAACTAGCAGAAAGATGTTTATGTGGATAGAGTAGGGCTGTCAACTGCAAGTCCCACTGTATTGAGTCCATTGTCAACATAAACAGTTGAGCCAGTGATTGCAGATGCCAACGGAGACACTAAGAACGCTGCTGTGTTTCCCACTTCATCTGTTGAACGCAGAAAGTTCTTTTAGACAAAGTCTGAAGAAACAAGCATCAAATGAGTTGTAGTCGAAGGAAAAGAAGGCAATTTCAACCTGCCAAGAGTTCCTTCTGCAATGGTGCGTTGACGTAGGAGTACTCAATCATCTTCTCAATGAATCCAATAGCTTTGGCTGCTCGGCTTCCCAATGGACCTAAGAAAATAAACATACATACATGCAATTCATGCTGATGATGAAGACAGAAGAACACAATTTATTGAAGCTAGACACCCAAACAACTGCAAATCACACATTCTATAAATCAAGCTACCACTTTGCAATTATATGTTAATTTTGTATGCAAATCATGCTTTTCTAATGTTAGATTTTATGCTGCAAGATTTCCTAAAAAGAGGAACTTACTTCATATGCAAAAAAAAAAGAAGAGATACCTGCCGATATAGTGTTCACTCTGATTTTGCCTTTTCGACCTGCTTCGTAAGCAAGAACCTACATACAAAAAAGGCTTGCAAATAAATATATGCAAAGCGAAGCATTGTTGCAATTGTGGAAGGGTAAATGTAAAATATGCATGATCTCATAGAGAAGTGTGTACTCTTGTATCGCTCTCAAGTGCTGCTTTTGCTGAACTCATGCCACCACCGTAGCTACAAAAGTACAAAATCACCAAACAAATCATAAGTAACCATAGCTCACGTCTTATGCTTGAAATTGTTAGAAGAACATTTACCCAGGAATTGTCCTTTCAGAGGCTATGTAGGTCAAAGAGATACTAGCACCACCTGCAAAATATTCAAATGAAAAAAAAAATAAAGAAGTGCATAAGATAGGGAGTAAACTGTGCATTAGAACAAAAACTTTTTGATCTAATGAAAAAAAATAACAAATGAGTTCCATTAAACAAGCAAACCCTAGGGCCTGTTTGGTGGCCTATCACAGTTTACCACACGTTAGGCACATGCCTGCAATAACAACATTTTGTGGCAATTCCACCCTGTTTGCTTTGCCACCATGCAAGTGTGGCAAACTCAAAATTGCTGATGCTTCGTTAGATAACAAGTGTGGGGCACCTACCTAAGGATTTCTGATGAGCATTTTCTCACAAAATTTTTCGATTGAGGTAGTGCAGCAAAGGGCCAACTCAAGTAAGAAGTTGCAGCACGTCAGTGCGATAGGAAACAAACACTAGGCTAAGCGTGTGTGGCATGCCTCAGCTGAGTATGGCAGATTGTGGCATGCAACCTAACAGCACCCATAATTCATAAAAAGCCGAAGGTAGATCACTACTGACATTTTTTCTTTGTTCAACAGTCAATCCAATAAAAGAACTTGTTAAACACTAATGCCAGCATGATCTGCTGGCCAAATAAAACTGATACACTAGCATAGTGACAAAAGAGAAAATCATCAGAACAGAAACAGAACAGGGCAGCATATTTGTAGGAAGTATTACCTGGATTCATTATGGGAAGGAAGTGCTGAAGTAAGGAAATAAAAGAGTAACTAGATGCTGAAACTGCAGCAAGATACCCTCTTCTTGATGTCTCCAGCAAAGGCTTTGTTACCTTTGAGGAAAAAAGAAGATTAACTAAATAGTCTATGCTACTGATGGTGACGATGATGATAATGTTTGTGAGATAGAGGCTTTACCTCAGGACCATTGGCGAGAGAGTGCACAAGGATGTCAATGCTGCCAAAATCATTTTTCACAGTTTCGGCAACTTCCTATCAAATGAAGGCATATAGGAATTAGGCCTATATTAGAAAACATTGCACAGTAAAATCAGATCGCAGGAGTTGAGTTTAAAAGGCACACTGCAGCTTACCTTAACAGTCCAATTTGAGGATCCAGCATACCTTTTGTTTGTTTTAATCTACAACAGGGGAGGAAAAATTTCATAAAGCCAGAATGGGAATTGACAAGGGAAAACATCATAAGTGACGAGCATTACATCTTCAGGAACATCCTCCAGGGAGTCAAATACTGCATCCAGTGGATAGACTTTAGTAATCTCCATAAGAGATCCATCAGGCAGCCTGAATCAAATGCTTGTCAAACACTAGACACATGATTACAGTTCCAGCAAGAAACACTAAAGTGGACTAAAGAAAATGTCAACTACGCTCAAACTATTGTAGAACTAGATGAACGCACTTCCGTGATTCGTCAAACTTTCCACGTCTCAAGCTTGTCTCGAATATGTTCAATGCCTGAAAAATGTGGCTAGTCTATAAGATTGTTCACCAGAATAGTCAGTATGATAAATTTCATGAAAGAGATCAACTTACAGGCACCCATGTACCAACAAGAATCTCAGCACCACCAGCAGCAAGAGCCTTAGCAATTGCCCAGCCATAGCCATTATCATCAGCAACTCCAGCAATAAATGCTCTTTTACCTGGAAAATTGCACATGAACTCAAGGTTTGAAATACCGCTACCGGGTAAATCCGCGGCGGCGGTACCGATTACGGCGGTAACCAAAAACCGGTCGAATTTCACGCGACAAAATTTGAATTTGAAATCGGTAACCGGTAACCGCCCAAAAAACCGGAGAAAAACCGTTAAAAACCGGAAAAACCCGGTTTTTCAAATTTAAAATTGGAAATTCCTAACATATTCATGGCAAAAAGTATGAAATTAAGCACGGAAGTTGCATAGATCTTCCTAATACATCATATTAGTGTTAAACAATGTAAATATCATTCAGGAAACTAACTTTTACATTCAAAATTTGAAAATTCCTAATACATTCATGGAAAAAAGTATGAAATCAAGCACAGGAAGTGTATGCATCTTCCTAATACATTATATTAGTGTTAAACAATGTGAATATCATTAGAGAAACTAATTTTTACATTCAAAAGTTTAAATTTGAATTAAATAAAAAACCGGCGGTTTTTTTCCACCCGGTCGGGACCGGTAAATCCGGTTACCGGTGGTAACCGGCCGGTTACCGCCGGTATTTGGAACCTTGCATGAACTAGTAAATTTTCAGTAACTGAAAATTCTTGAATTAGGTCAGATTATAAATTTCCTAAAAAAAGTTAGGTTGATTTTCTGTTTGTGAAGGATCACTGAACCATAGGTTCTTTGTTTTTATTTTGCCAATTGAATCCCCCTATTTGTAATCCAGGTACAGTAATGTCCTTGCCATCATGTTTCGATGTCAAAGGTAAAGGATAGAGAGGTCAGGTGGCTGCCTTTTGTGGTACACTAGATCCATACAAACTACAATTACAATGTACTAAGATGGAAAGTATCCAGTTCCCTGCATGTTGTTTTCCAAAGTGTTCTTAACGTTTTACCATAATTTTCAAGTAGCAGAGCAGGAAAAAAAATGATTCCATGTGTGTAGTATGTATATATTCCTCATGGGCTCATGGCAAGGCGCAAGAACCTTTTCCACCTAAAACTAAAGTGGAACTTGCTCAGTTGCATTATATGACATACACAGAACAAATGTGCTTGTTATTGCAGAAGCACAACTGAAGTGTACAGTACTAAAATATAACACAAAAGTGCCAAGAAGAAACAATTATATAAAAGACACCATCCCTTCGAAATATGCCAAGAAGATACAATTCTATATTCTAGTGTATAGTACTAAAAGATAACACAAAGTTTCCATGAAGAAACAATTACAGAAAAGGCATTAACCCTTCAAAATATAGCAATAACCATCTATCTTTTTGTTACTTCTCGAATAAAAATCAATTGAGTTCAGCTTACCTCTGAGATCAATAGGAAGTCCTTGTGCACCTCTCTGTGACATTGCCTTCACAGAAAATCTCTTATGGTTTAAAGAAATGAGCTGCCCCGTTGATGAGGTCTTTGCACAGCTTGCGAAGCCAATTCTGGTACTAAGTGCCCTTCCAAATGCAGAAACTCGCTGGCAAGCTGGGATGCAAGGGCGCGCCACCACCATCTGCATGCCAGAAGTTGCAGATGCACCCATCGTCCTTTATGTAGGACAAATGTCAACTGCGATGAGAATAAGTTGAACATTGTCATTCAGCATATTCATTGATTGAGCATGGGGTCCATAAATTCCCTTTTCGGAGTGTTTTTGCTCTTACAGTCAAGCTAAGCCAAACACCACACATCAAACTAAACCTGAAGTTCCTAGGTTGAGTAAAAGCAGTATTTCTGCACCGTGGATCATGAATAATTCAGACCAAGCCTTATCACCGTGGATCATGATAAGTTTGAGTTAATGAGAATTTGGTGAGATGAACAATAATTTCAATCTTATCATACAGTGACATGACCAAGCCTTCCCTCTGAAATCTGCTGGTCTGGCCAAGAATCTCATAGAACGAGCACAAAACAGCAAAAAAAAAAAAAATTCAGCTTTTCACCTCATGCAGCAGAACTAAATCAATTCGCCACACCATAAACTGAACACTAAAATTCAAACCTAGCCATCCAGAGTCAAGGCAACAAAATTAACAAGACGTAGCGCCATCCACCCAAGTCGAAACCCGCGTTCCCCCTTCAATCAAGGAGGGCCATTTCGCAACAGACTAGCTCCAATCGCTACGCAAAGTCCAGAATCCCAAGAACAACACACGACATGACTCATCCCCAGAAGAAAACACGGCCAAGCACACAAGCAAACATACGGGAGAGAGGACATGCATTAGGTTAATCGCTCCCTCGAACTGTTCGTGGAAACGAGACTTGCCAAGAAAGCCTCGCTCCGGAGCTCCCTAAGGGAAAGGAGAGGACGGCGGGCAAGGGGATGCGGCTGAGCACCTTACCTCGGTGGGACGGGACGGGATGGGATGCGGCGAGGAATGGGGCGATGCGCGCTGGGTGGGATCCGATCTGAGAACACGAGGGGCGAATGTTCTTGCGGGGGAATTGGAATTGGAGGTTTGCGTCCCGGAGGTGGTGGGTTTCGATGAGGCCGAGGGGGTTCTGGGCCTTTGGCTGACGAAAAACTTAGGGTCGAAATTCCGCCGAAAACCATTTGTTATCGGTGAATCCAATAAAAATTTAAATTAGACAAAATATTTCAGATTATCTAAATTTCATCCACGTATGAAGGAAATTTGCAACACACTTGTAGTATAGGCAGCGCTCATTTGAGCTTCTAATTTAAGCTTTAAGTTTCTAACTTTTTAATTTCGTTCTTTTCTAATTCTTTTTGCTTTTTTTGTATTCCTTTGTATTTTTCATATTGAAAATCTGTTTTTTATTTTATTTTTTAAAATTTAATTACACCAAAAAAATTTACAACAATTACAATGTGAAAAAGTCACAAACATTGCCAAAAAAACTTTAAACTTAAAACTAAAAGCTCAAAGGAGCACTACTAAATGTGCTCATGGCGAGAAGCCAGGTCTGGTTGTGTGTTTGGGTGCTGGCTCTACTATTTATTTTTTATTTTTTTTCTTTTTACGTTTGAAACATTTCAATTTTAATTCAAAAATTCTGTTACAAATCTAAAAAAAATTGATAACCGTTAGTTATCGGTGCTATCATACTTTTCGATAAAGTTTATAAACCGATAACATTTTTCCGACTTAGCAACTGAGGGGGAGGCGATTGTTAGGTGGGCCTCGGGGTTTAGGGATAGAGAGGGTCTGGGCAGACAGATCACATCAGTGGTGACTGACTGGTGAAGGGGTCCGATACAGTCAGACCACTAATCACGAGATGCCAGCATGGATAAGTACTTGGATTGTGGTATCTTTTTTCTCCTTTTTCCCACCCTTCTGTCTTAGAACTCAAATAGTCTCCATCTAAAAAAAAGAACTCAAATAGTCAAATTGATCACCTTCACTAAAAAGTGTTGTTAGTTGGTGATACTTCCACAGTTGAATAACCCATCCAACACGAAGCTGATGGGGGTCATCAAACAATGTAATCAAACTTGCCATTACCCCAATCCCGACCACTATATCAAAGAATGAGCGTGCCGAATCAATGCTACAGGATCTGTTCTTTTAGACTACATTTTATGACTTTTGGCTACAACTTTATAGTCTAATGAATAGTGATTATTGAAAAAATCTAAATAAAAAAATTAGCTGAAAAGCCGAAAAGAATAGGCCGACAATAGATCATTCCACATAAAACAAATGTCCCAAAAAATTTGCACATATTTTGGATCTATTTGTCCCAAAGAAATATTTGATGATAGAGATAGTGCAGACATTCACCACTGTAAGTGAGAAATCCAGTTTTATATATTTTTACTTAGCTTAACCATAACATAGACATATAATTTTTTTTACTTAGTGATATAGGCCTAAAAACCATAAGCACTTTAAGTGGTGTTAACTCTTTTCTAGTTGGAGAAGTCCTTGTTAGTGCCGAGAGGGAGGTGAGGAAGGACGGCATGGGAAGCCAAGGAGGACAAACTAGAAGTCGAGGCGAATCAATGCATGTGCGTACATCCAAATTCTTGGTAGGAGATATTTGGATTTCACATATCTCTTAATTTAGAATTAACAAAATATTTATGTGCAAGAATTTAGTGTTGAGTTTGTTTACATGTCTAGTGTTGAATTTCTAGTCGTTTCTTGCTCACGTGGCCAAATGCATGCCATGCATGGGCCATTGTTGTTGTGCATGCATGGTGCCCGTGTGCATGTACTATACGTATGTATGCGGCTGCTGCGTACGTGTATTCGGTTTGGAGTCATGAGTTTGTTTTCTAGTCAAGTGTCAGTATAAATAGATAAGGCCCTTGGCCATGTAATGGGAGACATTTTTTTTGCATGAGAATAAGCCCTAGAAAATCACCTGGATGGCGGCCATATTGTTGTGCATGTTTGTGATTTTCTCTTAGAAATTCACTATTGCGACGAGAGCTTTATTATGTGAATCAAGTTCGCGGGTTGATCATCTTTCGATCTTTCTTTTCTATTCATGACCTTGGTGTTCACGGGTGAAAGAACTTTAATTGTCCAGATTGCTGTTGGTGAACGACGCGATGGGCGACTGTTACGACTTGAATCAGCTTCCTTGCATCATCAATAGATATGATTCTGTAGCTGTTACTATTTTGGTGTTTTCTTGTCTTTGTTACTGCTGCTCGATAGATCTGGGAAATTGTTGGATGTGCTGTTGCTGCGGTGTTCAACTGTTACCGCTGTTGATCATCTGCCACTACTGCTGATTGCTGTTCCTACTGCTGTCTCACGACATGATCGCTACTGTTGTTGGTAGAAACTGGAGTTTCTACTGCAAAATAGGAGGGAGACTACTAAGCGTGTGAAAGACAGGTGGAGGGTTGCTACATCTACTATTGCTGCTACTGTTTGATGGGAAAAGAAGGTATCGTTGGTTCCTAATGCAAGCCGAGGCAATCGAAGACACCCGAACTTCTAGAGTTAATTTGATTTGGTCGTCCGGTAGCTACTGTTGGTTGATTGTACCATGAAAGATCGAGCCACTTGTGTACAAATTAGGGTTCTCTAATTTGTGCTTTATCATCTTGGTATCAAAGCATGGTTAATCATGGTACAAGGTTTCTAAATTTTTTTCTTGATGGCGGATTTTGTGAAGACTGAAGATGGCGAGACGCTTCATACTCATGCCGAGCCAATTGGAGAGGCGCCTCAATATGCGGTGCCTTTGCTACCCGAGGTGCAAATTGGGCTTGAAGCGACACGTGACTACTTCTTGGGTTGTCATCAGAAGCTTGAAGGCAAGGTTGATGATTTGTGGGCGCAAAATGATGCGTTGATGGAGGCTATATGCAATCGGCCACTACAATTTCAGCATGTTGAACGGGGTCTTTAATATCCCAATGGCGTGCACCATATGAAGATGATGAACAAGATGAGGGCTTTAATGGAGGAGCAGGCTTTGCTCTATAACCATGCCATGCTCAAGACTACCATGGTACTGACCGTGGTAGAGGCATGCGTGATAGAGGTGTTGCCCATGGTGGACGCATGCGTGACGATGTTGATTTTGCTCATCATGTTGCTGTGGATGATTGCATCGAACAGGTAAATATTTCTATTCTGTCATTCAATGGTAAAGCTAAACCAGAAGAGTACTTGGAGTGGGAGATATGCGTCGAACAAATTTTGATAGCCATCACTACACCGAGGACAAGAAGATTCTCTTGGTAACAATCGGGTTCACCATATATGCTCTAGTTTGGTGGAACCAATTGTGTCATGTGGGAGCTTGTTCGGATACTTGGGTACAATTGAAGAATATCTTGAAAGGGCATTTTGTTCCAGCACACTACACTAGGACCTTGTATAATCGGCTGTAACAATTACACTAAGGTAATTCTAGTGTTGATGAATATTATAAAGAGATAGAGATGTTGATGATCCGTACAAGGACGGAGGAGCATGATAAGGCTACTATAGCATGTTTCTTTAGTGGGTTGAATGAGGATGTTCAAGATAGGGTAGAGATGGTTCATTATTACAACATTCAAGACTTGGTGCATCAAGCCGAATATGTAGAACAACAATTGAAGCGTAAACAAGCTAAGCGTGAGCGTGCCAACACTCAAACAATCTCATGTAGATGTTCCACAACAAAGTGATGATGTTGGCCCACATTCCAAAGTGGCAACATCAAATTGTTCAAGTGGGGCTCTTTCAAAGGAGGCAAGTAATGGGAGGTAAATAAACAACTAAAATTGATTCTAGTTTGCCTTTCAATGCTCACCTAGAGAAATTGAGTGCTTCAAGTGCAAGGGTAGGGGACACATGACGAGGGTCTGTCCAAATATAAGGAAGGTGCTTTTCAATAATGAAGGATAATACATGTCGGAGAGTGAAGAAAGTGCAAAATCAGAAGCAAAGTATGAAGAACAATCCAATGATTTTCCACGAAAAGATGCATATTGTGATCCTATGAATGGTCCAAGTTTAATGGCTCACAAGGTGAATTGTGACAACACCCCAATAGTAGAGAAAGGACAGTGGTGGAGTGTTTTCCAAATAGAGTGCAAGATCAAAGATAAATCATGTAAGTTGATCATAGACGGAGGAAGTTACATCAATATGATTAGTAAAGATTTGATATACACTTTGGGGCTGTTCATATGGAGGCATTCTCAATCACACCACATGGAGTGGCTACACAACTCCGGGAGGCTAAAGATAACTCACAAGGTGTGTGTTCTGTTTATTGTTGATGACTATGTTGACAAGGTAGATTATGATGCATGTGGGTTATTGTTGGGAAGGCCATGGTAATATGATCACCATGCTACATATGAGGGATGGTCCAATACATACACTTTCATACATAGGGGAAAGAAGCATGTGCGTGTTTGTGATTTTCTCTTAGAAATTCACTATTGCGGCGAGAGCTTGATTATGTGAATCAAGTTTGCGGACTGATCATCTTTTGATTTTTTTCTTTTCTGTTCGTGACCTTGGTGTTCACGGGTGAAAGAACTTTAATTGTCTAGATTGCTGTTGGTGAATGATGTGATGGGTGACTGTTATGACTTGAATCAGCTTCCTTGTGTCATCAATAGATATGAATCTATAGCTACTACTGTTTTGGTGTTTTCTTGTCTTTGTTGTTGCTGCTCGGCAGATTTGGGAAGTTGTTGGATGTGCTGCTGCTGCGGTGTTCAACTGTTACTACTATTGATCATCTACCACTACTGTTGATTGTTGTTCCTGCTACTATTTGATGACGTGATCGTTGCTGTTGGTGGTGGGAGACAGGAGTTTCTACTACAAAATAGGAGGGAGACCACTGGGCGTGTGAAAGAGAGGTGAAGGGTTCCTACATCAACTATTGCTGCTATTGTTTGTTGGGAAAAGAAGGTACCGTTGGTTCCTAGTGCAAGCCGAGGGAATCAAAGGCACCCGAACTTCTAGAATTAATTTGATTTGGTCGTCGAGTAGCTGCTGTTGGTTGATTGTACCATAAAAGATCGGGCCACTTGCATACAAATTGGGGTTCTCTAATTTGTGCCTTATCACTTAGCTTAACCATAACCATAATCTAGTTATATATTTTTTTACTTAGCTTAACCGTAACATAGACCTATAATTATGGTGTTTGCTAATGAATACGAGATTGGATGGACCTCAAATCATGATCCATGTCAGATGACTGAGATATTGACCTACCGAAGGACCAAGGACTTCTTACTACCTTCCATTGGAGTAGAAAGTGAGGACTCGAGATTCCCAAAGCAAAGGAGGGATGTTGAACCCTGCGAGATCGTGTATGGTCACCAAGCTGTCCAATTTTAATAGCTTATTTCTCCTTCTATTTCATCTCTTTTGAAATTTCCTAATTAGGTCATATAATTATGTTGCATGTTTTTTCCAATGTGTATTTTCCCACTGGGTTTGCATCAAAATGGAGACCCAATGGTGCTTGCATCCGGAGCTTTTCAAGGGGAAAAAGATGTTTCCTATTCAATTATGCATTTATCTAAGTATTCACTCCATAATGTCAAATGATATGAAATGCTTGTAAAACAAATAATTTTGTTCATGTCCTTCAATTTGCAGAGGATGCTAAAGATGCGTCAATGTGCCAAAAATAGATGTAGCTGCACACTCAAAGTGACTTTCTTGCAGCTTTTGGAGCATATAGATAGGAGGTATAGATGTATCTGGAGTTTTTTATTTAAATAATCCTTTTTAATAATATTTTATTAATATAACCTCTCGCCAAACTTATTTTCAAATCTGACCCCTTTTGACCATGCTATTAACCATGGCATGGCAAAAACACTATGCCACGCCACCAATGTTGGCATGGCCAAAACTTGCCATGCCATTGGTAGTGGTGTGGTAGTATTATTTCGCTATACAAGCGATAATGACGTGGCCAAAAGGGCCATTTTTTGGCTAGGTGTTGGACATATCCATTGCGTGGCATGGCGCCATCGTCATTGGCATGATAAAATAGTCAGATTTGAAAATAAGTTAAACGAGAGATTATTAGTGTTTTTTTAAAAGGTTCACATGATAAAAAAAATCACAAATCTGAAACTATATCTGGTGGTATATCACTATGTATGAAACATATATTGGATGTGCAAATATATCACTACCCAAAATAGGACGTTGAAATGGGACACCAATGTACCTAGGCGCCATGATTTGAAATGTGCGAATTCTACTCAAATGCAGGCATATTTTTCAAAAATTTTAGTTTTTGGGTGTATATACTCGTCTATAACAATACAAATAATACACATACCTTTGAAAAAACACTTGAATTCAAAGATTTTGAGCAAATTTTGATCATATGGTGTTAGGACCTGAATGTGCAAATCTAGACCTTCTATGTAATATGCACTAGTCTAGGATCAAGCTAGTGCACACAGTTATAACATCGAAGAAATATCATCCATGCACACGAATAACTAAGAAAGTAGCAAATTTTATTAAATAATTGAATTGTGACCTTATGGTCAGAGTTTACATTTATTAGCCATGCGGGGCTTGACTAAGAAATAACTATAGCCGAAAAATAAAGATAACTACGAAGCTAACCCATTCGTGTGCAAAAAATGAGCAGTATTGTATATAGCATGGATGATCTTCAAGGTATTCCTTTGGGAACAACTCGTTAGTGGTGACGTCACTTTAATCTCCAGCAATTGAGCAGTATTGTATATAGCAAGAATAAGTACATGAAGTACTTAACAAGTTGTGCAAACAAATGCAAATGTGTATGTGTCTACAAGGTATTGTATAAAGGATGGCTGCTATGGTTTATTTTATAGAAAGTGACATTCGTATTTAAATACAATACATAGATTGTAAAGCACTGGTTAAAAATGGATAATAAATAACTAATAAGTAAATGACAGATGACATAAATAATCATTGAGGCATCACCATACGCCCATCCAAAGATTCCATCTAGCCACTGTTACCAACCATTCTCAAGCTTACGTTTCCAAAATCCTCTCCTAATGTTGTTTAAAAATTCTAACCCTTGTGTGAAATTCCCTAGTTTGGTAATACTCTACAAAAGTTGTACAACTTTGCCCACATAATGTGATCAACTTGTAATATCTTTGGAATAACACGCTTCCTTATGTGTGTCTGACCAAGAAGATCTCAACAAAGCTCGATGGTGAAACACAACCTTTTGCATGGCTTCTACCAACGGCCTTCCACCCCAAACCAAACTGGAATATGGAGCTAAACCTACACCATGGCTAATCTACCATGTGGCCATTCACACCATGACCCAGCCCGGTCGTACAAAAGCTAGAACTCGGTAAATTATTCAGCTAGGTCTATTACTAGATATGTGGTTGTACGGTAAGACTTAGTTCAATGGTGCACATGGTCCACTCGTTAATTAACCCAAGCAAGACTCATATTGGATCAATGCTACAACACATCAATGTTTCACTCTATGAGTCCAAAACCAGTTTTGTTACCCAACAACTAATGACATCGACATCCCATGGCTCCCACATTTTTAACAACAAGGGCAACTACCACTTGCTTGTCATAAACAACAAGACTTGAATTAAGGTGAACTTAGGAAGAAGAACAAGTTCAATCGAAGCTAGGACATAAGAAAATAGGTCTCGGAAGCTTGGACAAAGAAAAAGACAGAGAAAAGAGAATTATGCGACTGACTAGTGGGTCCCAAGAATATTCTAGCATCTTTCTTTTTTGGATTTTTGGAAATACTTGAGTGGCTAACAATTAGGTCCCACGATCTATGGATTGAGTCCACGGGCTAGGATTGGTTCATGGTGAACCGGTGTATAGGACAAGGGCTAATGTGTGGGGCCCACACATCACTGGCGTAGGTTTTGGATTTAGGGTTTGGGTTTTTGGATCTGCCACGCGAGCACCACAAAGCTGATGGGGCGACAATGTGACGGTGAGGTGGCATCTTATAACATCATGATTTTTAGTGCTTTTCTGAAGTTTTTAAAATGAAATTAACCATTTGGATTTTTTTGAATTAATAAAGCTTAATATAAATTTTAAAAATTAAAAAGATTTAATATGAATAAAATAAACTTTAATCCAATTAAATAAAAAATCTATTTTATTTGGGTTCCTTGTGTCGTAAGGAATTTTTTTCATTTTTTTTGGATTTTTCAGAGTTCGTTTGCTATTTATTGGAGCTCAATTTAATCTATCCCAATTTATGGAATTCTGAAGTTCCCCGAAATTCCAATATTCCAAAATATCAAATCTCTAAAAAATATCTATTCTATTTTTCTGGGTCCAACATATTTTTCTTAGCCTATCTTTTCTTTTATTTTCCTTTTTTATTGCTTTCTCTCTGTATTTTGTCTCTCCTATCGTAGTACTGTTCACATGCGGGTATGTGTGGTTACTGCTCATCACCTTCAAGCTCGATCCAGGAACAGTCCGAAATAGTCAAAGCCATGATAGGTCCTTCCTCCCAAGCAAACTTCTAAACTGGACCTTATCTCCATATCTCGCCAACACAAAATTTGTTCCAAATCACATAAGGAATCCATTCCTTCTAGTCCGTTCATGATTCAATCATCCTTTTACTTTTTATCTCATCCTTTTCCAAACCGACTTAAAACCGAGTTTCGCAAAATTGAGTTCGTTCGTATCTCTTCGAGCTCTTATATACGACCCTGTGACCCCTCTTAACCTTTTCCAACCCCTGCCAAATGTTCTCAAACCCCAGAACACCGTCACCACTAAGAGTCCTCTATACTTGAATTTATTCATTACTCCAACTCGTGTTCTGAACACTTCGATTATTTTCTTTGGCAGTAGATGATTAATAGTAACCGCATGTGAACAATACCGTGGTAGGAGAGAAAATGTAGAGAGAAAGAAAATGGATTAAAAGAAAATAAAGGAAAAGAAAAAAGTAGGACAAGAAAAATAGGTTGAATCTAGAAAAATAGAACACATATTTTTCTAGAGATTTGAATATTTTGGAACTTGAATATTTGAATTTTGGAGTTTCGGGGAACTTCAGAATTCTAGAAATTGGGATAAATTAAATTAAGCTCCAATAAATAGCAAACAAACTCCAAAAGACCAAAAAATTTATGATATGAAATCCCAAATAAAATAGGTTTTTTTAATTGATGTTTTTATTTTATTCATATTAAATCTTTATAATTTCTAAATATTCATATAAGAATTCAAGAAAAATCCAAATGGTTATTTTTATTTTTAAATCCTTAAAAAGGCACTGAAAATCAGGATGTTACAAACCTCCCCCTTAAATAGTATCTCAACCCTGAGATTTAAGCTCACTACAAGATTAGGTTACCTGGGGCGACGTTGGAGATAACGTTGTTCAGGATTCTTCTTGCAACACTTTGTGATATGTAGCTTCCTTGAGTTAATGGTGCTCCACGGCTTTCTCCTGGTGAAAAGTTCTTGGTAGGGGTACTTCTAAGATTGAATGGGATTGGCGTGAGTGCTTGATGCTTCTACGGACATTTGCGAGTGAAATGACCTAGCTCTTGGCACTTGAAACAAGTAGGTGAAGTTATAGGGTTAACACTCCTCTGTGGCTCATTGCTGACATTGATAAAGTGTGGTCCTGAAATATCCTGATGAGGCATTGGATCTGGAGTCCTAAAATCTAGTTGAGGTACACAAGCTGGCTGGTATGTGCTGATTTTGGCCCTCTATGACTGGTGCAATTGAGCTTCTTATTGAAACATCTTACTCTTCTGGGATTCATACAGTTGACTTTGAGCATCTTCTTGGACTAGGGCCATGTTCAACATGTGCTGAAAAGTTATGAAATCATTCGACACCATTTGTACTTTGATGTTGGGGTCAAGTCCTTCCATGAAGCGCTGAATCTTTGCTCCATCCATTGCAACATCTTCTAGTGCATACTTGGATAGCTGAGTAAACCTATTTAGATACTCTAACACACTGAGATTGCCTTGCTTCAATTTTGGAATTCTCCTTCATCTCCATCATTCGCATTGGAATGTGTGTAGTGTGAAAGACTTCAACAAATTTAGTCCAAGTGATGGCTTGCACATCCTAGTGAGCATCACAAAAATTCTTCCACCAACTAGCAGCGATGCACAACACTTTCTCATGGTTATTGCATTGGGCCAAGATAAAAGTTTGCTTTCAATCTATTTTTTGTATTTACTCTAAATTGTTGCTTTCTACAAAATAACCACTCAGCTATTATTTGATAAGCCTTACATCATTATATATTGCATCTTGTTACAAATGATTTGATGAGTACTCTATGTACTCACAGCTATATCCTTTGCTGCTCAGTTGTTGAAGGAGAACCATTTCAGATAGAGATGGAGTACTTCAATGTCTTCACGGATTAGGACTTTGTTCTCTAGTCTATTACCTGTAAGCATATCAAATGACTACTATACTTATCTTTATTTTCCATTGCAAGATTTTGCTAAGCCCTTTAGGCTAACATTTATAAGCTTGATCATAAGGTTGCTATGCTGAGAATTAATAATATTTGAGTTTTCATAGTTATTTATAATTATGGTTGATATTTCATCAATGTTTCAATTGTGTGCATTAACGTGATCCTGGATTAGTGTAGAATACACAGAAGAGTTTGGATTTGCATATCCCGGTCTCGACACATCTAGTGTGGATGACCTTGGCAGCGGGCAGTGAACGATGGTGACATGGTAGCGCCTATGAGGTTGACAGCGAATGGCGTGGCTCCAAGGATCAGTGCAGCACGATCTAGAGAGGAGGAGGGTGATCTTGTGTGGTGGTGCATGGGGCCCAAAGGTCATCGGTAAGAATGGTACAGCGAGGATTTGCTGCAGAGGTGGCTCAGTCTATGATGGCATCAACACTCTAGAGGGTTTCTAGTGATTGTAGGATGGGGAAGAGGTAGAGGATAGCAAGGGGATCCTGATGGTGGTGATGGCGATGACAGGTGCTTACTGGAGGAGGAGATCGAGATTGATGGAGCTCACGATGGTGGTAATGGCAGCGATGGTGATCTGAGCTCTAAATCCAACGATTGTGGCACTCCTCGAGGTTGCAGTCTAGTTTAACCTAGGAACCATGCCCGTCCATGGTCAAGGTTCAGCATCTGGCAGGGGATATCAGATCCCTCAGGAAAACAAGGCGGCCTCGACACCTAATCATGGCCGTGTGAACCATATCACTACCGAGGAAGCTCAAGAGGTTGTAGGAGTTCTGATGGGCACGTTATCTATCCAATTAGTACCTGCTCATATACTCTTTGATTCTAGGGCTTCGCATTCTTTTATAACAAGGGGATATGTAGATAAACTTAAGTTGCCTACTTATAGTTAAAGGAATTAGTAGTACTTAGTTCACCTAGAGGTTTTATCACTACCACATTGGTAAGCCCTGGGATAGAAATTATCATGGAAGAATTTGGTTTCCTAGCAAATCTGTTAGCATTAAATTTCCAAACCCTGGATATCATATTAGGAATGTACTGGTTGATCAAGGTGTGTTAACTGTGCCACCAGGAAAGTAAGCCTGACCAAATGCCCAGGGTTGACCGTAGAGGTTAAGTTGGATCGATCGTATAAATGGGGTCATGCAATATATCATTTAGACAATATTCTCCTAGAAGGTATGCTTGTAGTACAGGACTACCTGGAGGTTTTTCTAGAAGAATTACCAGGCATACCACCTAATTGAGACGTAGAGTTCATTATTGATCTGAAGCCTGAAACAGCCCCTATTGTCAATCGACCATACATGATGCTAGTCGATGAACTAGAAGAATTGAAGAAACAAATTTATGAATTACAAGATAAGGGATTCATTAGACCAAGTTCCTCTCCCTAGGGTTCACCAGTTTTGTTTGTAAAGAAGAAGGATGGCACCACAGAATGTGCGTAGATTACAGATCCCTGAATAAAATAACTATCAAAAACAAGTATCCACTACCCCGCATAGATGATCTATTTGATCAACTTGCTGGTGACATCATGTTTTCCAAGATAGATTTGTGGTCAGTATATCATCAATTAAAGATTAGGGTGAAAGATATTCCTAAAACAACGTTCACCACCCAATATGGCTTGTATGAGTTTATGGTCATGTCTTTTAGACTGACAAATGCCCCAGCTTATTTCATGAATCTCATGAATAAGGTATTCATGAAATATCTAGATAAATTTGTGGCTGTATTTATTGATGACATTCTTATCTATTCAAAGAATACCGAAGAACATGTCGAGCATCTGCGGTTGGTGTTGGAGAGACTTAAGGAGCACCAGCTATACGCTAAGTATAGCAAATGTGAATTCTAATTACATGACATTAGTTTCCTTGGACATATTTTGTCAGCCGGAGGAGTAGTAATTGACCCAACTAAAGTAGAAGTTGTTTTGGAATAGAAGCAGTCTACTTCAGTGACAGAAATACAGAGTTTCCTTGGATTAGCTAGATATTACAGGCAATTCATCGAGGGATTCTCTAGCATTACTAGACCCTTATAACTCAGTTACTCAAAAAGGAGAAAAAGCATGATTGGATGGAGGCTTGTGAGAAGAGCTTTTAGGAGCTGAAGAAAAGACTAACCTCCGCCCAGTATTTGTACTACCTCATATACATGAGGATTTCAAAGTATACTGTGATGCTTTATGACAAGGTCTGGGATGTGTACTCATGCAAGGAGGAAAGGTCATGGCTTATGGCTCGAGACAACTTTGTCCACATGAGGAAAACTACCTAACCCATGATTTGGAACTAGCCTCAGTAGTGCACGCATTGAAAATTTGGTGGCATTACCTAATTGGTAATCATTGCGATATATATACCAACCACAAGAGTCTCAAGTATATCTTCACCCAATCAAATCTCAACTTGAGATAACGAAGATGGTTAGAGTTAATTAAGGACTATGACCTAGGTATGTACTACCACCTTAGAAAAGCTAATGTAGTGGTTGATGCTCAAAGCTGCAAGGTGTATTGTAGTAATGTAATGGTTCAAAAACATCAACTTAAGCTTTATGAAGAATTGAGAGAACTCAACCTAGATATAATAGAGCAAGGTACTACAGCCGCAATGGAGATACAACCAAATCTGGAAGATTAGATCAAGGCCGCCCATGGGGGAAATTCAAGTGTCCAACGGTTCAAGCACCTCATGTCGAAGGGAAAGGCTCCCAAAATGATTGAAGACCCTCAAGGAATTCTATAGTATGGAAGCGTATATTCGTTCCCCATCAAAAAGAGATTAAAGAGTTAATACTTAAGGAGGCCCATAATTTAGCCTATTCCTTGCATCTAGGAAGTACCAAAATGTACCAGAACATGAAGCAAGGGTATTGGTGGCCCTGCATGAAGAGAGACATTATTGAATATCTAGCATACTATGATGTGTGCCAAAAAGTCAAGGTAGAGCATCAGAGACCAACAGGACTATTGGTAGAGCATTAGAGACTAGCAGGACTATTGCAACCTCTTCAAGTTCCCCAATGAAAGTGGGACGTAGGAATGGATTTTATCACTGGCTTACCCCAAACCAAATCTAGATATGATTCAATATGGGTTATAGTGGATTGATTAACAAAAGTTGCCAACTTTATTCCTGTGAAAACCACATTCAATGGAGGCCACCTGGCAGAGTTGTATATGTCCCGTATTGTATGTCTACATGGAGTACCTAAAAGGATAATATCAGATCAAGCTTCCCAATTTACGTCGCATTTCTGGGCAAGTCACCAAGAATCTCTTAGAATCCATATCTCTTAGAATCCATCTGAATTTAAGCACCACCTATCATCCACAAACAGATAGTCAGACTGAGCGAATTAACCAAATCCTTTAATGCATGCTCCGAGCCTGTGCCATATAATTTGCTAAAGATTGGGAGAAGTGTCTGCCATATGCTGAGTTCTCCTACAATAAAAGTTACCAATCCAGCCTAAAAATGTCCCCATTTGAAGCACTTTATGGCAGAAAGTGCTAGACCCCATTACATTGGACTGAAGTAGGCGAAGGATATATCTTTGGATCATAAACTTTAAAGCAAGCTGAAGAATAAGTATGGTTAATCAGAGATTGTTTGCTGGTAGCCTAATTAAGATAAAAGAGCTATACCGACAACTAAAGGAGAGAGAGTTATACTTCGAGGTTGGTGACCATATATATCTGAAAGTATCTCCACTTTGGGGAACTATAAGATTCAAGGTCAAAGGCAAGATAGTGTCGAGATATGTGGGACCATTTTCCAATCATCGTGAAGAAAGTAAAGGTGGCCTACCAGCTAGAATTACCCACAAGTCTAGTTGATATGCATGATGTATTCCATGTATCACAAAGTGTCTTCGAGTGCCAGAAGATCAAGCCCCACTAGAGGAGATTGAGTTGCAGAAGGATTTAGCATACTAGGAGCGCCCTGTCAAAATTGTAGATATAGTGGAAAAGAAGACAAGAAATCAAACCATTCGCTTATACAAAGTTCAGTGGAACAACCACATGAAGGAAAAAGCCACCTGGGAACGAGAAGAACAACTAAGAAGAAATTACCCCTATTTATTCTCAGATTTGGTGGAATCTCCAGGTCGAGATTCTTCTTAGAGGGGTAGACTTGTAGCATCCTAAAAATCAGGATGTTAAAAATCTATAATTTTTAAAACTTTTTTTTGTAATGCATCACATTTGCATCTGGCTTTTGTTGGAATTTCTCTAGTTTTGATTAAGGTTCCAATGAATAAAGAGATACTTGAAAATATAATTATAAATAATAGGTTTAAATAATAAGAATTTGATTTAAATCATAATACGAATATGAAAAGATGATCCAACAATTGGGGTAGGAGAATTTATAGTAAAAATCCTATTAAGTATAAGGCCAGGTGTAAAAAGAAAATATAAAAGCAAGCAGATATTTGCGAAAATTAAATCATGATCTTGGCCCTACAATAAGTAAATAAAGGGGGATTAGAATCAAGAAAGATGTCAGACTTGTTATTGGCATTTGAAAGAAATGCACAAACTAAGATTAGTTGTATCATAAAAGTAGTTGATGTTTAAAAACCCTAGTAATAAAAGGTGGGGAAATCATAGCTGGAAACTTTATAAATCTAAAGGTTAGGGTGTTTGGCAAAATGGATTTAAACCAAAAACTAGAATAAAGAATCAATCCAAAATCCGTAAATTCCAAAAAAGAAAGGAACTGCAAATTAAGAACCTCAATGAATATTTAGTAAAGTCTATGAAAATAGCATGAAGCAAATGCATTTGTGAATTTAACCCTAAATATGAAGTTTGCATTAGCTTGAGTTAAGAATTTGAAATGAAATTCGAACAAAAGTTTATATGAAAATTAGAAAATATGTAAAATTAAATTGCGCTTGGCCCATTTTGCCTTTTGGCCCATTGGCTCATGGGCCTTGGCCCATTTCCCTTCCCCTTGCCTTGGTTGGCCTGGCAGCGCCAAAGCGCACCTGGTGCGCCAACAACGCGCCCTAGCCATGCCCCTACCCTGATAGCCATGTCTCTGCCCCTACCCTGATAGCCATGGTTGCTTGGCCATAACCGAGCCAACCTAGCGTGCGCACCACCCCCGCCTCACTGTCACTGGTGTCTTTCCATGCATGCCCGTGTTAGTACTATTCCTCCCATGCATTACGCCGTGCACCGCCTCATTGGCCGTGTCACGCCAAAAGGAGCCGCAACATTTGACTCGGGCCGCACCATCGCTTTTGCACCTAGTCACATTGTGAGTACACCTCATCATCCTACTCAGATAGCCCCATCGTGCTGGCTTCACCCTACCACCCTGTCGAATCACGGTGACGACCATGCCGAAGACTACCCGAGAGAGAAGCTCCACCCTTTGCGCTACCAAGCTCCACCTGCCCACCCTATCGCCTATATGCCATCACCTCCATTGCCCTATGGCCATCCCTCGGGTGATGACAACGAGAAATGACCCCAGGACACCTCATCGCCTCCACCTCATCCGGCCCACGCTGCCTGGTCCCCTCACGACCTATAAATATTGAGGCATGAGTCCAACATGATTGCTACACCCCACTGTCTCTCCTCCACTAAATCGAGCTCTGCTGACCCATGGCTCGCCAGAGCGATCCTTCATCTCCAACTCTAGCCAAGACCTCCCTCGTCATGTCAGTGAGCTAGAACTCAATTCAGCTAGCATAAAGCTTCACTATCCCTCACTGATGACATCCCTACTCTTTGATTGAAGCAAGGATCGCTATACACCACCGGTGATGTGCTCTGCCTAGCACCACCGCGAGTCCACGATGCCAACCATCCTTAGCCACCCCAAGCGCCGCCAACACCTCAGTGTAGTCTCGTGCTAGTCCTTAGAAGCTCCAGTAGCTAGGAATCAAACCTTGATGCCATGTAGCACCCGAACGCCGTGGTCCCTATTTCACTGCAACTAGAGCTCACCGTTGGTCATTTCACCGGCCAAATTGAGCCATGCAAGTCGACTTGTAGGTGCACGTGGCCACAAGGACTTCATTTTGATCATGTTTGCGAGCAGCCAGAGGCTCCATAGCTCGCGACGAGCCCTTCTTTCACCGGCAAGAGGAAGACGTACTGATCATACATCCTTATATTCAAATATGTGGTTAATTAGGGTTAATGACATCGTTTAAAGTTTTATCACCCACTGACATGCGGTCCCTATGTTTAATTAGTGTGGAGTATATGATATATGGGCCTTCCTATTTAAAAATCCTTTTAAAATGCATTTAAGTAATATGAATCACTGACATGTGGGCCAAAATTTACTGTTGGCACAGTAGCTGACCTATCGAGACCCGAATATGCAAATTCAGACTTTCTGTGTATACTATACTAGTCTAGAATCACGCTAGTGCGCACAGTATAACATAGACGAAATATCAACTACATACACGAATAAAATAAAGAAAAATACTCAAACATTAAAAATTATCATAGTATGACCTGGCCAACTAATAGCCTGAAGAGCTAAAGAACTAGCAGCGGAAAACAGCAATTAAGCATATGAGAGACCATGTGGTTGTACCCCCAGTTGTGTGATGAGTAATTGACTCGTGTCCTAAAGTCTGAGTTTGTTCCGGGCATTATTTTAATTACTGACGCGGATATTTATTTAAATCATTTGGTGCGGTGCTATGAAATATATTTTCTTGTCTGTGTGACTGCAGGACATCGAGTGGAGTCGTGGCGAGACACGGGTGACCGGACTAGGCACAGGCGGTGCTTGAGGTCGAGCGGTCGGGATGTGTCGAGACGGCAAGGACTCGAAGTGGCTGCGGGCGTCGCGCGCAAGAGGCGAGAAGCTTCCGTGAAGGTGCGGGAGGGCGTTTTGGAAAATACGCAAAGCTGCACAATCGGAAGCGGATTTTATATGGAATGATCCATTAGTGGAGAGGTGTTGTAACCTAATGGGTATAATTGGGTGTAAACCCATTAGTGGAGAGGAGTTGTAACCTAATGGGTATAATTGAGTATAAACCCATTAGTGGAGGGTGGTGTGACCTAATGGGTAAAGTAGTCTACTAGACCCATTAGTGGAGGCTATAAATAGAGGTGCTCTCTAGGTGGAGAAGTGCACCTTGAGAGAGAGAGAGATAGAAATGGGTATGAGTATTAGGATTTCCTAATGCTTGTGCTCTTGGGAGAGAAAATTTGTATGCAAGTTTTAATGTTTTATTCTCTCCTTGTGGGTGTTCTTGGATGAGACATGGAAGAGTTGATATAAACATTCATCGCTCTTCGTCTCAATATGAACATGCTTGTTTTATGTCTTGTGCAATTTACGTGCTCTTCTTTTAATTAATGTTCTTGTTCTAGTGCTATATATATATATATGTGTGTATTTGCTTTGAACGGGGATATATCTCATAGCGCTTTGGCTAGTTCATCCCGAAAGCAATATTTGTGTTGAGCTCTAATGAATTCTATCTTAAGTTTTCTTGTTGCTCGTGATGGGAATTGGCCTCAAGATTAAGTGATTAGATATCCCAAGAGCAAGCACCTAAAATCCTGTCAAATAATCTTGTGCTCTCGTGTTGCTAGTTGTAGTTAAGTTACCTTTAATTAGTTCTTCTACTGCAACTTTCTTTTTCTGGATTTGGGCTGAATTTTTATCTTGGAGTTTTTGATCTCTCTAGAACAGCAAGTCAAGCCTCTGTCTGATATTAGCCTTGCTGCATTTCGGTTGCAACAGGAGTTTAGTTTTGGCTCTCCTTGCAATAGTAGCAGTTTTTTCTAGCACTATCAGACAACAGGTGTTTTGATGGGTGGTTTCGGCCAGCACTGTTCCTGGTCGGCAGCAGCAGCAATTTCATTGCTGTCGGTTTGGTAACAGCTGCAGGTTTTGGTCTGCTGCAGCAAGTAAAGTATCAGTTTTCTGAGAAAGCAACAGTGATCCTTTCGGTAGAGATGCTCTGCATGTTCTCGCCTTAATTATCTCGTTCTTTTCTTTTTGTGTTCGCCGGGTTCTCGCCCTCTGTGTTGGGTGATTCCAGCTCGGCGATCTTTGTTTTCTTTTGTTTGTTGTGTTCGGTTTTTAGCGAAGCTTCTCCAATCTGCGATTCGGTTCCGTGCAGCAACTGGTGATGTGTTCGGTTTCTGAGTGTCAAGCTGCTATTTGCTGTTATTTCTCCGAGTTTTGGACAGCAATTAGTTTTCTGGTTTGTCCCTCTGTTCAAGTGCTTGTTCGCGAGTTTCTGTGGTCCTTGTTGTTGCTAGTCGATCTGCAGCGTTCAGCCTGTAGCCTTTTCTTTGTCTCGGCTGCGCAGATATTACACGAGACACATTTACAGTTGTAGTTCGGCCAGGCAGCTGTATCTTTTCAGCGTAAACTTCTCCAAGTAGGACTACATTGCTTTTACTGTGTTGCCTGTTCGGTCACCTGTGCTTCTTTGCTTTAGGGACAGTAGTGCTTTTCTCGGGTGCAACCTCAAAGCATTAAGTTTTAGTTTTTTTATTATCTCTCTCGGTTCTGAGCATCATTGGAGCTTCTTTGCCTTATCTTTTTTCTTCCCCTCATTTTCAAGCAATTTGCATGCATCAAACAGCGTTTTTGGTTGAATTTTTCTTTGGTTGGTCTCTCGGTTTATGCTGAATTTTTAGTGTCACATGCGTTCCAATCTTTTGTTCTGTTGCATGCAGTCCAAAATTAATTTTCTGTGAGTTGCTTTGTTTTGCATCAAATTGAAAAACAAAAATATATATTTCAGTATACGAATTTTCGGGGGCGAATCTTTTAAGAGATCGACATTCACCCTCCCTCTGTCGCCATTTCGGTCCTACAATTGGTATCAGAGCCAGGTTAGCTCTAATCTATAGATCTTAACCGGTCTCAAGAGCCATGGCGACGGACAAGTACTCGACCAAGCCGCCCATTTTCGATGGCATCGATTACCCCTTCTGGAAGAGCCGAATGGAGACATATATCCAGGCCCAGGGGTATGCCATCTGGCGCAAGGTCAAGACCCGTTTTGTTGTTCCTACCGATGAGGACATCAATGCTAATAATATGGCTGATGTTGAGGCAAATGCTAAAGCAAGGAACATTATAATCCGAGTGCGGCGCAGAGCGAATTTGATCGCATCTCTCATCTCACGCCGGCCGACATCCGGGCGACCCTCGACGCATATCATGAGGCACCACCCGATTAAGACGGTTCGACGAGACCGATTCAAGCGAGATTACAACAAGTTTGAAATGCTCGCTGGCGAGTCCCTTGATGAGTGTTTTGCGCGTTTTCACAAAATTCTGAGCAACCTCCGAGCGGTCGGTCTCACATACTCCGACTCGGATAACGCTCGACAGATGCTCACTGCACTCGATCTGCGTGTTTGGGAGATGAAAGTGACTACCATCAAGGACACCACGGACCTCTCGACTTTGACTCTTGATGCGTGTACTCGCGTCTCAAGACTCACGAGATTGACATTGTCTCTCGCAAGTCGAAGTCACAGTCGATGGCCCTAGTCACCGATCCGGTTCAGCTTCTGGTCTTTCTTCTGATTTGCCGTGTGGATTCTCCCTTGCTGCTCTCTGTGACATAACTGATGATCAGTTAGAGCAGCTCGAGGATGAGCAACTGGCCCTCCTAGCTCGGAAGTTTTCCCATGCTTACAAGAGGAGGAGGGACAGAAAGAGGGGAGGACCTGTCATTTGTTTAGTGTGGTGGCCCCAACCACATTGGGCAAATTGCCCAAAGCCGGTGAAAGGTAAGAACGACTACGGCGGTGTAAGCAAGAACGACTACATCGACAAGAACCGCAACAAGAAGCCCCCGTTCACGCTCAAGGCAAGAAGAAGTTCCGCAACTTTGGCAAAGCCAAGAAGCTCTTCCACCGCGTCCTTCCGCGCCGGCGACGACATCGACTTCAGCGACGTGGAGGGTGGAGCGGCGGCGGCGACAAGGATGATCAAGATCCCAAGGACGGCGACTTCATCGGCATGTGCTTCATGGCCAGCGACAACGATGTCGGCGACAAATGAGCTCTACAAACGACTCGATGAGGTAGGTCCTCCTACGACCAGCTCTATCTCGCATTTACGAAATTAGGAAAGTTCTATGCTAAATCTAGAGCTAGGGTTGTGGATCTTGAGAAGGAAGTAGAAAGATCGTCACGGAGTTTACTTCACTTATATCTGCTCCTCCCGTGACTAATGTGATGTATGTTCTTCTTTGCTTGGAGATATGGAAAAGCTAAGGATCTCTCATGATAGTTTGACTTCGAGCTTGATTTGCTTAAGGTGAAGAATGATAGTGCCGCTTGTTGAACTAGAAATGAGTAGGGTTGCTTCTATTTCCCTAATATTGGACTACTTCTTGCACCTCATGTGAGGATAAGGATAATGCTTTTAGAGGTCTTTACACTATGCTTATTGATCTGCAAAACTTGTGAAAATTGCAATAACTTAAAAATGAACTTAAAAGAGCAGATCATAAAATTCTTTGAATTGCATGCTTCTTTGATTGAGCCAAGCGCTTCATGTTTAAATTGTCCTAAATTAAGCTATTGAACTTGAATCTGTTTCTAAACAATTCCAAGAAATGATTGATTACAACAAGAAAATAGCTAAATATGCTTCTAAGGACCTGTTAGCTCACCATGCAAAAATTGTGATAAACTAAAATCGACTTGATTGTTTTGGAAGAAAAATGTGTGAAGCTAACTAAGGATTTACTAGAGAAGCCACAATCATGTTGTAATGTGTGTCTTTGGTGTTGGGGAGAAGCCCAAGGGTAAGGTAGAGGCCTAGCAACGGGAGCCAACCTTGCTAGTAGTAGGACTGTCCCATCGTAGTCGGTGTGCGTGCACAAGCCATTCTTCCCTCTCTCGTTGGTTCTTCTTTTGCTTCCTTACCCTCTGCAATTCCCCCTTCTCCCTGCTCTTCTTGCACCTCCCTCTTTCGGGAGTGTCAGTATCTTATGAATACTCTCGAGAGATTTGTAGGAGGCAAGAAGAAGCTCAATCTTATTCTAGACCAATCTAAGATTTGCAGATTTAATCAGGGTCTAGGATATGATTTCTATGAGGACATGAGGAAGCATCCACCTGCTGTGCTCAGACCCATAGCACCAGGTGTGATCGAGACTGAGCCCAGGACTGAGAAAGTCAAATTTAAATCTGCGGGCTTCGTCCAAGGGATTTACAAAGAAGGTGATTCCACCGCAACTTCGCCTCTCACGGTGAAGTTTCATTGCACCTTCTCGGAAGGATGGACATATGATCGAACGATGCTTCAGCGTGCGAGATTGCGCGAGAGACCGTGTTGCAGCTCTTAGGCGTATTCAAGGTCAGCCCAGACTCGAGTGCACCTAGGACCAGGCCACGAGGTCTAAGGTTGCTTCTTTGTTGATGCTTTTAGGCGACATCGAGGACTTAGTTTTTCCGGTTCTTCGATTTTCGTCCTCGATTTGCCCGGGTCATGATATCCGCCGTCCCGAGGGTAGATCTCGCTTTCCATCGAGATAACTACCGCGGCGAGATCGGCGTGTTGTTGGTACTCCGACTCGCTCTCCCGTAGCAGTCGGACTCAGCAACAGCTTCGGGTCTGCTCTTAGACCTTCTGCCTTGAGTAACAGGGAGCGTAGGGTAGATAGAGGTCAGTCGTGCTTGACTACTTCATCTGCTCGACGTGTTATTCAGTATTGGGTGCCGAAATCATTGTTGATTTACCCCAATACTGAGACTTTACTCTCTGTTTGACTCAGGTTCGCCGGGCAGGGAAGGGAAAGGTTTGGCTCGTAGACTCCGGGTGTTCACGACACATGACCGGAGATTCTCGTTGGTTTTCTTCCCTTGCCCGTGCTCCAGGTGATGAGACGATCACCTTCGGAGATGCTTCTTCTGGGCGTGTCATCGCCAAAGGTACAGTGCGCATTAATGAGTCTTTTGTTTTAAAAGATGTTGCCTTGGTTAGTAAGCTGCAATATAATTTGCTTTCCGTTTCTCAGCTTACCGATGACGACTTTGAGGTGAGCTTTAAGAAAAACAATTGCAAAATTCTTGATTCTTCGGGTAGTCTGGTTTGCGGGATTTCTCGTTTTGGGAGGATCTTTCGTGCTGATTTTTCTGAGTCTTCTGGTGATCCTCTCAGGTGTTTAGTTGCTTCTGATTCCCGCGACCTCTCTTTCTGGCATAGGAGACTTGGTCATATTGGATTTGACCATTTGACCCGAGTTAGCGGCCACGATCTCATTCGTGGTCTGCCGAAGCTCAAGATGGTCAAAGATCTTGTTTGCGCTCCTTGCCGGCACGGCAAGATGGTTGCTTCTCATCCTCCGGTCACATTCACGATGACCGATGCACGAGACACCGCTCCACATGGACACGCTTGGACCAGCTAGAGTGCGATCGCAGAGGGAAGTGGTATGTTCTTGTCGAGTCGATGACTTCTCGAGGTACTCTTGGGTGTTTTTCTTAGCCTCGAAGGATCGAGACGTTTACACATTTTCGAGTGCATTGATAGGCTTTCTATTGAGCTTCCGGTGCCTTACGAGCGATCCGTAGTGACAATGGCACGGAGTTCAAGAATTCCTACTTTGAGAGGTTTTGCGATGAGTCGTGTAGAGCACGATTCTCTTCTCCATCGTCCCCCAACAAAATGGCGTTGTGGAGAGGAAGAACCGCACTTAGTCGAGATGGCAGGCGATGCTTAATGAGTATTCTACACCTAGGAAGTTTTGGGTGAGGCAATAGCCACCGCGTGCCATGTTTCAAATGAGTTTTTGAGGCACACTTGCATCTTACTTCTTTTGAGTTGAGATACGGGCAAAGCCCAGCGTATCTCATTTTCGTGTTTTTGGTTGCAAGTGTTTTATTACAAGTCCGGGAACCTAGATAAGTTCGAGTCTCGTTCCTGTGATGGAATTTTTCTGGGTTAATCGACTTCTTCGCGGGCTTATAGGTGCAGGCTGCGAGTCTAGTAAAATGGTAGAGACTCATGAGGTGACCTTCGATGAGGCCACCTGGGACTAGGCCCGACATCTCGTGTTCGTGAGAGCAGTCCAAGCCCATCTTTGTGGATAATGAGGAGGATGAAGATGAGGGTTGTCTACCCGATCCAATTTCTCCTCCCCTTGAGGTGCCTGCTTCCACCACCGTGCCTCAAGGAGATCAGCCCATTCCTTTCGCATCCTCAGGAGCTAGTGACTCTGTTCCTACCTCATCAGCTCATGAGGTAGAGGCCACTACTTCTCATCCAGGACCTCCCCATCATATCCAGAAAGCTCATCCTAAAGAGCAGATAATTGGAGATCTCTTTAAGCGCGTTACACGCTCAAAGTCTGGCACGTCTCACTTCTGTCTCCACTCTGCTTTTGTTGCCTCTTTTGAGCCCAAGGATGTTTGTCATGCTCTTTCTGATGAGTCTTGGGTCAATGCCATGCATGAGGAGTTAGAAAATTTCGAGAGAAACAAGGTCTGGTCGCTTGTCGAGCCCCCGCGCGGTCACAATATTATTGGGACTAAGTGGGTGTTCAAGAACAAGCAGAGTGAGGATGGAGTGGTTATTCGGAACAAGGCTAGACTAGTAGCTCAGGGGTACTCCCAGGTTGAGGGTCTAGATTTCGAGGAGACCTTTGCCTGTGCAGCGCACTTGAAGCCATTAGAATCCTTGCCTTTGCGGCTTCTAAGGGTTTCAAGCTTTACCAGATGGACGTCAAGAGTGCCTTTCTCAATGGCTTTATTGAAGAAGAGGTCTACGTCCGACAGCCTCCTGGTTTCGAAAACCCCAAATACCCAAACCATGTCTTCAAGCTTTCCAAAGCTTTGTATGGACTTAAGCAGGCCCCTAGAGCTTGGTATGAGAGGCTTAAGTCCTACCTGTTGAGTCATGGTTTTGAGATGGGTAAAGTAGACAAGACCTTGTTCATTCGCCGGCATGGCACTGATCTTCTGCTCGTCCAGATCTATGTGGATGACATCATCTTTGGCGGCTCCTCACATGCTCGTTTCGCGGTTTTCCGATGTCATGAGCTCGGAGTTTGAGATGAGCATGATGGGCGAGTTGAGTTTCTTTCTTGGCTTCGGATCAAGCGGACTCGAGGGTACCTTCTTGCATCGAGGCAAGTACACTCGAGACCTCTGGCGCTTTGACATGAGTGATGGCAAGCCAGTATCTACTCCGATGGCAACAACGACTTCACTTGATCCAGATGAGGATGGCGAGCCAGTTGATCAGAAGGAGTTTAGAAGCATGATCGGTTCTCTCTTGTACCTCACTGCCTCGAGACCGGACATACACTTCTCTGTGTGTCTGTGTGCTCGATTTCAGGCTTCTCCTCGCGTATCTCACCGTCAAGCGGTGAAGCGCATCTTCGGTACCTTCGAGCTACCATTGATTATGGTATCCGGTACTCTTCATCTTCTTGTCTTTCCCTCGAGCTTACTCCGTCGCACTTTGTTGGTCAGAGGATAGACAGAAGAGCACTTTCGCACCCGCCAATTCATTGGCACTTCTCTTGTCTCTTGGTCATCTAGGAAGCGATCCGGTGTTGCATGATCCACCGCAGATCGAGTGCGTTGTCGCCGCTAGTTGCTTTGCACCGATTCTCTGGATGGCTTCGACCTGCGGGACTTTGGGTTAGTTATCGACGATGTTTCACTTTTCGTGATAACACTTCGCGATTAACATTGCCAAGAACCCAGCAAAGCACTCGGACCAAGCACATCGATATCCGTTATCATTTTCTTAGAGACCATGTGGAGAAGGGTGATATAGTGCTCCGCCAGTGAGAGTGACCACCGCTAGTGATATCTTTACCAAGCCATTGGATAGCTCTAGGTTTTCACTCTGCGGAGAGCTTGGGGTGGTTTGTCCTTATGGACTGTTGTGAGGGGAGCTTTATGCTTTAATGTTTTTATTATATTGATTATGCTCTTACTCCTTTACATTGCATAGCATTCGGGTGCATTGGGGTTAGTCCTTCTAGCATAGGTTAGAGTGGTATTCTTGTCTAGTAGCTTAGACTTGCTCTTATCTTGTGATTCTAGGATCTCGCTTATTAGTTGTTTCTTATCTCACTAGGTTGAGCTCACTCACGGCTTGTAGGTTCTAGCGAGGTTGGGCCATCCTCGGGTAGGCAGTGCGCGTTTGCTCTCTAGTGTGTGTGCTAGGCAGTCGGTGATAGTCCCGAGTCATATGGGGTAGACGAGTCCTGCCTAAGCTATAGTATCCTCTATATCTTTTCTATGCTTTAAGGACTACCCATTTGGATTTTCTTTGCCACTTCTCGTTTTTATTGCTTTGGTTGGGGAGTTCACTTGGGAGCTTCTAGATTTTAATTTTGACATAACTCAACTTGAACTAAAAGTGCATTTCATATTGAGGGGAGCTGGACTTTCTTGCATTTCAGTTTGCATTATAATATAACTACATGGAGCCTTGATTATTATCCTTTATATGATCTCATTTACAATGCATCACATCTTGCCATGATCTCAGGCTTAATTGCTAAATTTATCATGACTTTATATGTGTAGTCTAGTCGTTGCCATGATAAGCTAATTAAAAAAGGGCTTTACTTGAATTAATTCATGTCATGGTAGTTCTTGAGACTAGTCTATTTTTAGTTATCCTTTTATGATTCTGGCCATGTCAAATAGGTTGAGTTGAATCTTGAATCTTTGTTGAGCGTTAGATTGAGCTATGTTAGTTTTTTTATAAAGCATGAATTATCATTAACTCCTTGGTCTAAGGACTAATTGCAACAAAAGCAAAATGATCTCTTTTTGTGCGAAAAACCGATCTCACCAATTCACTCTCATGAGACGGCTTGCCATTGCACTAGGCATGAACTCGGGGAGTTTTGGTTGACCAAGATCATTTCCTTAAGCTTCTCGCTTGGAGTGATCGCATAAGGCTTGAGATCTAGCACATGGCTAAGAATTGTGAAAATGGTTGAAGCTTAGGAGGCAGTTGTGGATGGCTCCTAGTCCAGAACTCGCTTTGCTAAGATAAAGCCAAACATAATTTTCAGAAATAGTCAAGTGTGCTAAATTTGCTTATTCACAAAAAGACCAAGTATTAAAAAAAATGAACTTATAGCACTCTAAAATGGCTCAATATTAGTTTCTTGATTTCACTTAGATTATTTGACATGGCTTGCATCATCCTTGGATACCTTTAGCTAGACTGTAATCATGTTTGATTTGACATGCTAAGAAATTGGATAAATTTTCAGATTATGACTTATTTGGTTTAGCTTTTCTATACATAAATCGTCATGATCTTGATAGCATTCTTATGAATTATGGCTTGGTGTAATACTCGCAAAATCATTATGGATAATCTTCATGGCTCCAAATACTTAAAATAAAGAACACACAAGTCATTCTATTCTCTCGTGCATTTTGATGATTTTATTGCCAAAAGGGGAGAAGTTTTGGAGAAAAGCCTTACGGAGCTTTGCGAGAAAAATTTGCTCTTTCAGCTTTTTGCTCCAGTTTTCTCTTTTGTCGATATGGTCTTAGTTACCTTGATTTTCTTTTAGACCATATTTGACTCTCAAACTCAACTTTATATATGCTTTTTCGGAGTTTGTCAATATACTCATTAAGGGGGAGATTGAGAGACCATGTGGTTGTACCCCTAGTTGTGTGATGAGTAATTGACTCGTGTCCTAAAGTCTGAGTTTGTTCCGGGCATTATTTTAATTACTGACGCGGATATTTATTTAAATCATTTGGTGCGGTGCTATGAAATATATTTTCTTGTCTGTGTGACTGCAGGACATCGAGTGGAGTCGTGGCGAGACACGGGTGACCGGACTAGGCACAGGCGGTGCTGAGGTCAGAACGGTCGGGATGTGTCGAAGACGGCAAGGACTCGAAGTGGGCTGCGAGCGTGCGCGCAAGAGATTTGAGAAGCTTCGGGAAGGTGCGGAGGCGTTTTGGAAAATACGCAAAGCTGCACAATCGGAGCGGATTTTATATGGAATGATCCATTAGTGGAGAGGTGTTGTAACCTAATGGGTATAATTGAGTGTAAACCCATTAGTGGAGAGGAGTTGTAACCTAATGGGTATAATTGAGTATAAACCCATTAGTGGAGGGTGGTGTGACCTAATGGGTAAAGTAGTCTACTAGACCCATTAGTGGAGGCTATAAATAGAGGTGCTCTCTAGGTGGAGAAGTGCACCTTGAGAGAGAGAGAGATAGAAATGGGTATGAGTATTAGGATTTCCTAATGCTTGTGCTCTTGGGAGAGAAAATTTGTATGCAAGTTTTAATGTTTTATTCTCTCCTTGTGGGTGTTCTTGGATGAGACATGGAAGAGTTGATATAAACATTCATCGCTCTTCGTCTCAATATGAACATGCTTGTTTTATGTCTTGTGCAATTTACGTGCTCTTCTTTTAATTAATGTTCTTGTTCTAGTGCTATATATATATATATGTGTGTATTTGCTTTGAACGGGGATATATCTCATAGCGCTTTGGCTAGTTCATCCCGAAAGCAATATTTGTGTTGAGCTCTAATGAATTCTATCTTAAGTTTTCTTGTTGCTCGTGATGGGAATTGGCCTCAAGATTAAGTGATTAGATATCCCAAGAGCAAGCACCTAAAATCCTGTCAAATAATCTTGTGCTCTCGTGTTGCTAGTTGTAGTTAAGTTACCTTTAATTAGTTCTTCTACTGCAACTTTCTTTTTCTGGATTTGGGCTGAATTTTTATCTTGGAGTTTTGATCTCTAGAACAAGAAGTCAAGCCTGTCTGATATTAGCCTTGCTGCATTTCGGTTGCAACAGGAGTTTAGTTTTGGCTCTCCTTGCAATAGTAGCAGTTTTTTCTAGCACTATCAGACAACAGGTGTTTTGATGGGTGGTTTCGGCCAGCACTGTTCCTGGTCGGCAGCAGCAGCAATTTCATTGCTGTCGGTTTGGTAACAGCTGCAGGTTTTGGTCTGCTGCAGCAAGTAAAGTATCAGTTTTCTGAGAAAGCAACAGTGATCCTTTCGGTAGAGATGCTACTGCATGTTCTCAGTCTTAATTATCTCAGTTCTTTTCTTTTTTGTGTTCGGCCAGGTTCTCAGTTCCTCTGTGTTGGGTGATTCCAGCTCGGCCAGTGCTGTTTTTCTTTTGTTTGTTGTGTTCGGTTTTTAGCAGGAAGCTTCTCCAATCTGCAGTTCGGTTCCCTGTGCAGCAACCAAGTGATGTGTTCGGTTTCCTGAGTGTCAAGCTGCTATTTGCTGTTATTTCTCTGAGTTTTGGACAGCAATTAGTTTTCTAGTTTGTCCCTCTGTTCAAGTGCTTGTTCGCGCTTTTCGTGGTCCTTGTTGTTGCTAGCTGATGCAGCGTTCACCTGTAGCCTTTTCTTTGTCTCGGCCGCAGAGATATTACCGAGACACATTTACAAATGTAGTTCGGCTGTGGCACTCAGATCTTTTCAAGCGTAAACTTCTCCAGTAGGACTACATTGCTTTTCTTGTGTTGCCTGTTGGTCACCCGTGCTTCTTTGCTTTAGGGACAGAGTGCTTTTCTCGGTGCAACCTCAAAGCATTAAGTTTTAGTTTTTATTATCTCTCTCGGTTATGTGCATCATTGGAGCTTCTTTGCCTTATCTTTTTTTCTTCCCCTCATTTTCAAGCAATTTGCATGCAGACCAAATGTTTTTCCGCTTGAATTTTTGCTGGTTGGTCTCTGTTTATGCTGAATTTTTAGTGTCACATGCTCCAATCTTTTGTTCTGTTGCATGCAGTCCAAAATTAATTTTCTGTGAGTTGCTTTGTTTTGCATCAAATTGAAAAACAAAAATATATATTTCAGTATACGAATTTTCAGGGGCGAATCTTTTAAGAGATCGACATTTACCCCCCTTCTGTCGCCATTTCGGTCCTACAGCATATAAGCCACTCGACATGCCCACAGGCAATCGACTGGGAAGCGAAGGCATAATCCGTGAAGTCGTTGAAGTATCCCCCTCTGGTACCTCCTGCTGATATAGCTCCTCCTCCTCAACTAAGTAACAGTGGACATAAAGCTATGAGTACATTGGTACTCAGCAAGTCGTTCGTAACAAATAAATGCAATATAATATGCAAAGCTTACCAATGGAGGGCTGAAAGGTTAATTTAGAGAATGCAATAATAAAGTAAATATAGTAAATAGCGTACAAATTTAAGTCCTTAACATTACTCAGGTGAGACTTTCACATCCCTCGAAGTGAATTCATACTTCCCCCTTTACTTCACGATCACTCCTCCAAGTGAAAATCAATTTTATATAACCAACACCAATGACACACCAATATCATAGCACATAAATTTTCTAATTGTAGCTCCAAGCACGATTCAATATCTTATTAAGTCAAATTAATTAACTGATCACATATGATGATGAACCTATCAAGACTATAAGCATGGCTAAGCAATTTTTATCGTGCAACCCATATGGCAATTAGTATGGTATCTCTAAATAATTTCCTATCTTATGATAACAATGACATCATGGTATTTAAATTATCAAGAAGAGATTAATCAATTGGGATAGTAACTACCAAGTACAATGGTTTGTAATAAAATAGCGATGCAACATTATTTAAAAGAAAATAGATAAATAATTGATTGAAAACTAGGTTCAACATGATCAAAAGATATGACTTACCTTAGCCTTACTCAGTTATGAGCTCCTGATCTTCTGGTAATGCTCCCACTCCTTCGAAGACGCAATCTAACGAACGAGAAAACGACTGAGGTACAAAAATAAAATCAAATAAAATTCAAATAAACTCTAAAAACTTCAAAACTAGCACCAAAGGTTAGAGCTTGATTTTAGATAAATTTAGGAAAAAGAATAGGTCAATCGGAGTTAGGACGAAGGAGAACGAGCTCTTAAAAAATTAATCTAAAAAATACTAGAAATTCAGAAAAATTACTGTGCTGTAGACTCCGTGCACGGAATAGCGGGTTCATGGTAGACTCGACTCATGGCACAGTGCGCGGGTGACTGGGCTTGCTAACATGGCGACTAGAGCTAACAGGCAGCTGACTAGACTGACATGTGGCTGACAGCTGGCACTAAGGCTGACGTGGTTGATGATGTGGCTGGGTGATGCGATTGACACGTGGCATGCTGACATGTCATCCGAATGGCATCTGGGGGTGGATCGGGTGCTGATGTGGCATGACATGTGGCGACTTGTGGCACCTAGGGCTGAGGTGGCTCTGATGTAGCTACTAACTCAGTTGGATCCGGCTCACGGGTTTATGGAACAGTACTGGCTGACAGGTGGGACCGACTTGTCAGTCTCTCTGTTCACGTGGACTTGGTTCACCGAGAAGCCGAAAGGTCATGGGAGCATGGGTACGCCTGGCGTAAGCACTGATGTCAGTGCGGTGTGTGGACTGAGGCGACACTACGACGGCACGGGAACCGAGGGCGATGCGGGGGCGGCACGTGACGGCGAAATGAAACGGGGCGACGGGGTTGAACGGTGGCTTGGATGGGAAGGCAAAGCTCACCGACAGTAGAGAACACAGTGGACAACAGCAGACGATGGCTGCGTGAGGCGGCGGTCGTCCCGAACGGCAGCGAGTGGAGAAAACAGCGGTGAACTCCGGCGGCTTGAGCTCACAGTGAGGCATGACAGCGAGAACGGCGAGGCACACAGCGAAACTTGGCTGTGGCACTAGGATGCGGGGATGATGTGAGGCTCGGTTTTATGCATGGATACCGAGGACTCCTGAACGGATACGGTGATGGTAGCGTTCGGGTCGTGCATGGGAATTGAGACCACAGCAGAGACGGAGTCCGAGCTGGGACAATGATGAACAGTGGCTGACCTGTCGAATATTTGACACGTGGCAGCCTGGGAAATTGCACGATCGAGGTTAGACAGATGAACAGTGCTCGGTCCTCCCGATGGCTGACGTGTGGCAACTGGTGAGATCTGGCAGTCGGTTTTGGTAGACAGTCGAATGGGTGACGCATGGCAGAAGAAGAATCGGGTAGCTCAGACTCAGCAGGCGGGATAAATAGTAATGGGCTGGCCTAGTGCTGTTCACGGAATTTTTAAGGTCTTTCTTTTCAAGAAATTCAAATAAAACAAAAGGAGTTCTAGAAAATAACAAATAAACCCGAAATATTCTCAAACATTTTGAAAAAATTTCTCAAGACACTAGGAATCTAAATAAAATATTTTTAGCATATGTTAATTTTTATTTTAATCATATTAAATCCTTTTAATTTATAAAAAAATTATTTTAAGCTTTAATTAAATCCAAAAAATCCAAATGGTAAATTTTATTTTTAAAAGTTTCAAAAAGCTCTAAAAATCAGGATTACATGACCCCACGTGTCAGTCATAGTGTTCATTTCCAATTAG